>BSXT01000253.1:0-30046 GCA_030267785.1 Phytophthora fragariaefolia
TACTTGGAATCTGGAAGGACCTTCTGGGTACAAATCAGGTAAGCAATCACTTGATGACGGGCCATCCTTCCAGAAGTAGAGTCCGGATTGCTGCGTCCGGACGGCTTCGTCCGGAGTCCGGGGCTCCAACTTCTGGAGTTTATCTTGGATTCAGTATACCCATCGTCCGGAAGGGCATCAAATCTCCTCCTTCCGGACACCATCTTGGACTCCCTCTGCACTTGTGGCGTTGCTCTATACACGCTCGACGATCTCTACCGTCAAGGCCCTTTCTGGACCCGCCGCAGGCAGGGTTAGAGGGGCGGACAAAATTTGTGAACCCGCTTCGTGTCATGCTTCTGCCGATGGTGCTCGTTCGGCTGCTAATGCGCCCGAGGCCTCGTCCATTGCCCTTGGGGCATCTCTCTTTTCCTCTGTCCGACGGGAGGACATCGAGGACATCGTCACCACCGGAACCGATCACACGGTCCGGCAGGTGCAGAAGTCTACTCAGAGACACTTCTAGGCTCTGGCCCGCTTGGTGGTCGACTTGAACTGTCAGCCACCCCTCCGCACCGACTACGAGCTCGACCAGCGCCTCGAGGCTGCTGAGTCGCTCTCGGACGTAGTCGATGCACTGGCTCCGGTCCCTCGCTCGCCTGCTCTTTGGGAGTACGGGCTTACGGAGTTGCGGGATGACGTCGCTTCGCTAGAGGCGCAGTTGGCCGCTTCCGAAGCTTCGCTCCGTCGTGAGGTTGACCTCCGGCTGAAAGCAGAGTGCTCGTGCAACCAAGCTTCGCACGAGCGCAACGCTGCTCTCGAGAACCTTCGACGCATCCGGCTTGATCATGCCGATGCTGCCCGGCAGCTTGTGGCGACCAACATTGCGTTGGAACAGAGCTCTCAAGCTGCTGTGACCCTCGAGCAGCGCTGCCATCGTCTCGACAAGTCACTGGAGGATACCCACAAGGTCATCCGGCATGACCGCGAGCAATTCAAGGCCGGCATCTCTTCGTATGCCGCGCAGCTTCGCCAGCTCCGAGAGTACCTGGAGCAGAGCGATCGGCAGAGCTCTGCCTCCGGTGGAGCAAGTTCGATATCTGCATCCGCAATGCCGGCTGCGTTTGCTACTATCTTGGAGGAATTGGGCGCACTGCAGTTGGCGATTCCACCTCCGCCAGCAACTTCTGTGTCTTCAGAGGGTTCTGGGCTGGCACCTCCTGCTTCCTCAGAGTCCCTTGGTGGAACTGCTGCTAACGCAGGGTCCTCGACGTCTCTGACTGCTGATTCCGACTATTCAGATGACTCAGGCCCGATCGTCCCTTCCGCGCACCACAAAGGCAAGGGTAATAGGTCAGCCAAGCCGTCCGCGAAGCTTCAGTCCGCGCCTCCAACTCCCAAGAAAAAGAAGCGGCTTCGTCGGTCTTCAGTGGACTTGAAGGCTCGGAACGCGGCGCAGCAAGCAGCCTCTGCTGTGGTCAGCAGCCCCGGGCCTCCTCAAATTGTTCCTTCCTCGCCCCCGGCTGCCTCACTCTAGACTTCGTCGGCGCCGACCTCTGGAATTGCGGTCTCGGCCGACAGTGACGTATTGTCGTTCGCGTCCATTCGAAGCGGGTCGGATCCGCCGTTTTCGCCGATCCCTCGGACCCCAGCATCCCCAACGTTGTCGACGGCATCAACCCCCTCACTTCCAAGCACGCCGATGGTGTCACGGGGTATTACTCCCGGTACCGAAGCTTCGGTACCGGTTGAGATTGACGACGATGGAGGTTTCGGGGCAGACGGAGCCACGTCCGAACCTTCTGTTGCCCCCGGTGGAGTGTTCTCGTCCCCGGTGGTCTTCCAGCCTCGGCGTGATGGTCGACCCACTCGCGCGGCGTCGACGACTGCTGGGCATCGGTTCATGGTTGCGGCCGAGAACGAGGCTGCGCCTGACGCTTTGGTGTTGGGCTTAGCGACACCCTTACGCTTGCCCGCAGCAACCCAAGCTTCGGTGGCAAGCTCGGCGCCCGTACCCCACCCGGCTGGGTCAGCGGCTGTGGTGGCCGCGGCTTCGGCAGCGATGGTGACGTCGCCCTCGGCACGTCGTCGAGTGGCCAACACCGACACGGGTCTTGTCCCTTCAGCTCGTGTGGTGGCCACTTCGACGCCTCGGCAAGCATCGGCATCGCGCGCCCGGACAGTGGTTACAGACACCCTGTCCACGATGCCCGGAACTCTGTCTACGGCTTTCGAGCCTGTGACTACTATCCCGGCTCCAATCCAAGGCCCGCAGCCTCGGGCACGGACTTTACGGAAGCTTCCCGACTTAGCCAACCCTCTGTTGGAACCTGCATTCACGGCTCCGGGGGCTCAAGAGGCTTGGTGCGAGATATTGAACGCTTGCATCCCCCAGCCGGTTGCCAGCGACCGGGTCACCGAGTGCTCGATTGCTGGCATCCAAGCCTTTACCGACTGGGATGACCCACTACACCCATGGCAGAGACTTCGAGCCCGCTTGCTAGAGGCTCCTTGCACCTTCGGTGCGGACGACGTTATGCCCGACAAGCCGATTTCGATCCGAGCTTCGGGGCTTGCCATTGTGGTGAAGCTTTGGCGTCAGTTCACAGGGCGAGCTGTCGGGAGGGCCGACCACTCGGACCTCGGCTTTGCCCTCTGGGAACGTGCCTACTGGATTTCGGTTGCTGCTGTCGAGCAATGGCTCCAGAAGCTCTCTGGACCGGATCGGGATCGACACGCCCGAGTATCTGGAGACGGAAGCAGCGTGGCGGGCTTACAACAAAGCTCGGAACTTGCGTGCTGATCGTCTCCGACTCCAGATTCCCAAGCGTTTCTGGGTCTGGTGCACCCCGGATGCTAGCGGCAAGATCAAGTGTCTGCCGGAGATCCTGCTGGAGCCTTCGATGCTGCAGAACTCGTTCGAGACCCTCACTTGGGATCCGAGTACTGCGGCTTGGACTGCCGAAGTTGTGGATCTGAATGTCCGGCAGCCTTGGCTAAACTGTTGGGTGGGGTTGCCGGCCGAGCAACCGTTCAACACGACGATTGCCCCGTGTAACCCCTCGGTTCCGCTCTTCGTTCCTGAAGGCTCGACCCGGGAGGAAGTTGGTGCAGCCATTGTGGTGAACCCCGCGTTGAGACAGTCCCACGTCTCTGCGCCGTGGGTCCAAGCATTTTCTGAAGCGCGAGCACAAGCGGCTGCACATGCCTCTGTAGCTGCTGACTCGCCGTCCGACGCCTCAAGAGCTAGGACTCCAATCCCAGCGGCTGACCAAGCGAACGTCCAAGCCGAGCTTGGGGCCACTGCCCCTGCTCAGGCTAGACTTGACGTCTTGGCTGATCTCGCAACGATGGCTGAGATTTAGGTTTCGGTCTGTCATCTTACATATTCTCCATTTATTTAGCAACCACATTCCTCTAGTTCAGAGATTTAATATCGTTTCATCATTCTTTCCACGTCAATTTCCATAGTCAATTCACTTTGGCAAATCCATATCCGAAATTTCGTTCACATCATATACAAACATAAAATCCTGCAATCGTCGTACAGTAGCTTCTTCTGCAGGGCAGGCTGTACATCCCCGCCCGTAGTCCATTTTCGCGCAGGTTCCTAGTCCTCGTCAGCGACTTGGACCATTTGGAACCTCTGAGAGCTGCGTTTTCACGCAAATAATCATAGAGTAATCCTCCGCACGAGAGGTTAGTCATTTGCTCCCATGTTGGCTCATCTTAGCCAACCCACTCCACTAGGAACTCTCTCTGACTGACCTCCGAGTACTCGTCTCCATTGGCGTTCGGTCGTCCAGGATGGATTCGACTTCATACGCTCCTGCCAGCGAGTCTGGCTCCCAACTATCTTCAGGTAACAACGTTTGGTCGAAGTCAAGCCTCGCTTCGTCAGTAAGCTCTCGGGTCAACCGGACCTTAGGCCGGTCACCAAATTCTTTCACTGCCTTCAACCGAGACACATGGACCACGGCGTATAATCTATATCCACTTCTATCCGGGAGCTCCAGTTCATACGCATATTCTGCAACCTTCCGTTTTACTCGGAAGGGTCCATGCCAACGATGCGCCGGTTTCTTAGACCAGGTTTGACTCTTTCCATGTACAGTCACACTCTGTCGCCCGGCTCAAAGAGAGACTTCGGACTCTCGCTCACCGGTGTACTCGTATCCTCTGCATCTTCTGGATTGCCTTCCGAGCTCTCGTTAACCCTCTGTCGAGGTAGAGACGCCTTTTCTTGGCTGCTCTGAGAGTCATTGTGTTCACTCGCTCTTCTCGCTTTTTCAAACGCCTGATACGCTTTGGCCATCTTCAACGCTATTTCTTGCTGGCGGTTGACTTCCCTTCCCCATGCTAAGGCATCTGATTGTTTACCGAACCCTCGTTTCAAGGAAGACGCCATCGCCTGGAGTGTCGATTTAGCGTCCCACCCATGCACCAGATAAAAAGGGGTCTCTTTCCGAGTGGTGTCTAGCGAGTTATTAATCGCGAAAACTAGCCTCTCCACAATCTCATCCCAATCTTGTTGGAGGGGCCCTCAGCGTACACCCGTACTGACTACATTACTGTCTTCACTGAGCGTTCTTGTGGCCATCCGCTTGTGGCCGATAACTCAAAGTCGCCCGCGACCGAGATTGCATCATCTCCGCAAAGGCTTGGAAAACTTCGCTCATAAAGCGGGATCTCGGTCATGTCTGACTAAGGATGGTGCTTCGAACCTTCTGTACACACATTCTTCGAAAGCTTGCGCGACGCAGAGTGCGGAGGTATCCGACATAGCCGTCGCCATGACAAATCCAGTACATGCACACTGAAATAGGAGCAACGCGGTGTTGCCCCTCCGAGACTTTGGTAGTGGAATGACGAAATCCATTGATACAATCTGGAGTGGTCGCTCCGCCAGGATGTTCCCCGGGGAGTATCCTCGTACTGAGGACGACTCTTACTTGAGCTGCAATCTGGACACGACCTCACGTGCCTCTCAACATCTGCATATAGACCGATCCAATAATAATCCGTTTTGACTCTATGAAAGGTTCGGACGATACCTTGATGATCTCCTTCCAGTGAGGCATGACAGCTCTGTACCACTTCTTGAACCATCGTTGTCGGTACCACTAGGCGGAGGACGGTCTCGTTCAACACCAACTTGAGGCGAAGCTCCTCGTCTTGAGATCTGTCAACTCTACCGGCGTCGTTCTTCTTGCACTTCTAATGGATCGACAACCTCAGCACTAGGCGGCCGTTCGGCTGTTCCAGGGAATATTTCACCATTTTCAACGTGAGAGGACTAGGTGGTAGCGTCATTTGGTCGATCCGGTGGTTCTGGTTCCACAGGTAACGCTGCAGAGTCCTCATCATGGGCTTCCGCAAATCTCACTCGCTTCTTGGCGGTCTGGGTTTGTTGCCTAGTTATATCCGTTATGAACCTCGGTATAAGTGCGAAATCGATAAAAATCCCACGCTGAGTCACCATATCCTCGGACAGCGTCCTCAGGGTACTGACTTGTGTGACTTCTCTGTTCGGTCTCTCATAGATGGCAGCGTGTATTCGGTTTAGTTGTTGCAGCTTGCTCTTCGACTCCTCGGTTAATGTTGTTTTGGCTTCCTTTGCCGCCAACGTCTCTCCTGCCAGCGAGTCCGCCGAAGCGTTGTATTCTCGGGTGACGTGGAGGTATCTAACGGATTGAAATCTCGCAACGAGCTCACGGTGTATGTTCAGCTGAGTAAAAAACCCGACTCCTTCAGGCATGCGATCACCCCTAGCGATTGCTGGATTGCGAGTCTCAAGTCGCCAACGACGACTAGGTCGGTTGCGCCATAGGCTTGCGCGACGCATAAGCCCTCGCTCATACCCATGTACTCCGCTTGATTCACCGTTGTGCTCTCGAGATAAGCACTCGCAGCGATCTCTATCTTCCCGTCAGGGAGTCGCCAGAGAATCCATGCACAGCTACCATACCCTCCATGCTTCGGTGTATTGGCCGAGCCGTCGAATGACAGGACGAAACCTCGATGGTCGTTCTGTAGGCGTGGGTATAGCAGCTCCGGGTCCATCCGAACCATCGTAATCCGTTTGGAGGGTGGTGCGACGCGTTGTAAAGCCTTGTCTAGCCCCACAAAATTTGTGATCGTGGGGTGTAGCAGTTGGACAAATGCACTGTCATCCTCGGTGAGTCGGTGGACCACCAGGTGTCACGGCGACAGCACGACCGCGAACTGGGTGGACCGTCCGAAGAGTGTCTTGGACGTATTAATCCACCCCAATGTCGAAACCCTGGTATAGGCGTTGATCGTACGCCCGGCCAACTGAGTGTAGCATGTCTTTAGTAGTAGTAGCAGCGCTAACACCTCCTTCTCGGCCGGGTGGTAATATACCTCATTGTCTTTCAGCACACGGACACAAAAACGAACTGGAAGCATGACTCCATCATGTTCTTGCATAAGCGTAGTGCTCAGAGCCCAGTCGTAGGCAAACAGCATCACATGGACCTCCCTGGCTCTGTCAAAGTGCTTCAGAATAGGTGCATCAGCAACTATCGTTTGAAGCGCTGTGAAACTTCGTTTAGCAGTGGACAGGTCTCCACCGGGTCCAAAGTCCTCCTCGCGCACTAGATAGAGGGCTGCACCGTAGACCACGAAGTCTTGGATAAACCGACTATATTAATTCAGTGGGCCGAGGACCTTTCTTCGTCTTTGGGGACGAGAGCTCTGTGATAGCTTTAAGCTTCTTCGCATCAGCTCGGAACCCTTCCCGTGAAACCGCATCAGACAAGAAATCAACCGTGGGCTGTACAAGCATACTCTTGGTAAAACTTACACTATTCCGGCATTCGTTGAAGCGACTCAATAATCGATCTAACGTCTCGAGGCAGATGTCAAATGACTCACCGCCGAAACATATATCATTAACGAACGTCCTTCGTCCCAAAACCGGTACTAGCGAGGCCTGGTCGGCCTCGCCGCTAACGAACATGTCACGCCGTGGGTCGTTCACGACCGCGAAGAGGGAGTCAGGTATATCCGAGCTTTCGCGGTCCGGTTCGAACCGAGTTCGGCCATGGGTAGCGGTGTCGGTAGGTGAACCACCGACGGCTGTATCTGCAGCCTCAGCCATCCGGTCGCGTTCCGCGAAGGCGGACCAACCTCCTCGGGGTTGAACGAACCCCCACATAGAGTTGTCAATCATCCGCTGATAGATCATCGGGGCGTTTTTTTAATCCAAACGGCATTCGAAGCCATTCAAAACGTCCCAGTGCACAAAAAAAGCAGATACCTTCCGAGCTCTCTAAGTCATCATCACTGCCCAGAATCCACTGGCAGCATCAAGGGAGCAGTACCACAGATACTTCTCCATATCCGTAAGCAAGTCATCCACCAAGGGCATCGCGTACTCCATAATAGCCGTAACGGAGTTTACCATCTTGTAATCAATATAAAGCGAATGTCCACTCCGTTTTTCTTCAAAACAATCACAATGGCGATGCCCATGGGCTATCCGAGAAGGCAATGAGACCCGCCTTCAACAACCCCTTCAGCAACTCATAAAGCTGTTTCAGATATCCAAGCGGTATCCTCCGAGCCTTCGCTTTGATAGGGGGGTGCTCTTGAACATCGATATCGCACACCACGCCGTAGGCCGGTGGCGGTAGATCATTCCCACTCGAGATCATGATTCGTCCATGGCTCTTCAGAACCTTCACCACGCGGTCCTGCTGCTCTACGCTCAGAGACGGGTGCCGAACATGTGGTCCAGTATAGTCGAACGTAGTAGATGCGGCCTCGGTAAGGTCCGGCAGAAACACCAATCCGCGGGCATCAAACTCAATAACATTACCGGGGTGTTCTGACGCTTTCGAAGCGTCGCGATCACCCCAATCTTCTGACACTGTAGCGGCAGCGAGATAGGCTCCTTCCGGTTTCAGTTGGGCCACTTGCGAACCTTCCGACTCCCTATCAGAGTGTGCGGTAAGTTTCGGGCGTGCCTCCTCTTGGTGCACCACATCTGCTACCATATCCGTCGAAGGTTCTGTCGTAGCGGCGGCGCACTCCGCCTGATCATGCCTATCAGACACGCTCTCTTCTGTGGATTCGCTCGGTCGTCTCAGGAGCTTTGTGGGAGTCATGTGCGGCACTCTTTCTACCGCCGATGGTTGGGCTGCCAGCCATCGTTTGTAGATCTCGCCGTCAGCATTATAGAGATCTGAGTCTCTTGAACGGGAGTAAGCGAGGACTCGCCACTCGTTATACTTGTCCGAACCTAATCGCACGAACCCTTCCGTCCTCGGTAGGTCCCCTCTGGGTCCCACAGCAAGTGAGAGAGATGCACTGGGCACGTGACTAAGTGGTCCGAGATGTTCGTCACCCGTACCCGCCGTGGACAGCCTCGTCGAAACTCCACTACCTTCGGTATTAATTCCTTCGTCCTCCGAACCCATAACTCATGAGTCTCGTTGGTCGGGGGTTGCCGCATTGGCTGATAGTCTCTCGACTCATGCCCCGGTATAGTCAAGACCTCGGTGGGTCCGTCAGGGACATGAGGACCTTCTTCCTGCGTGTCTGCCGTGCGCTGCATCTTGATGAGAGGAATTGCAACCTCGTCAGGATCCCGAGCAGTCGCATGGAAGAGGTCTAGACGCACACCAGCCGGAATCATAAAATCCGTTCCGAGGACCACGTCCACCCCGGCTCCATGGTCCATAACCCATAGTTCATACTCATACAATTGATTCCACCCCAGGGTTACTTTAGCGACGCTCGTTTGGTTGTTGCCATCGTTCCCTTAGTAAATTCCTGTATTTCCATACATCGTCCGTGGTCTCGTACTTCGCGCAAACGAAGTTGTTTGGCGAAACGCTCCGAGATCACGCTAACATTCGCTCCTGAATCTAACAGAATCCTCGTGCGTGCGTCATTCACAGCACCTTGGACCAGAACTCTCATTCGCACTCGTTTGTCAAACTTCTGAGCTGACCACCACCCAAGTCTTTCACCTGACAACAGTTTAATTTCATTATCAGGTTGGTAGTCATGCCAGTTTTTTTTAGTGACGCTCGACACCAAACCTTCTGAGCCACAACTATGGCATTCCTCAGTCTTGCTTTCATAACTTTCACCTCCACCGAAACTTCCGTTTCTCTCCTTTTCAATTTCCGTCGTGTTCACTTCATTCACTTCATCTCTTCGTTGGGCTTCAGCCATTTTCTCTCGCCCACAAACGCATAGACGTAGTCTGCGTCTACCGGTGGGGAGGCTAACTGTAGCCCAATTGGGACCAACCCAGTTTCAGTTGGCGGGCTGCCTAGTTTAAGTCGCCGCTGAAGTGAAGGCTCTGGTGCTCCACTGGGAGAGCTTTCTTATCGACCTTCGTTCGGAGGTAGGTGCTCATGGTCCGGAAGGCGTCGCACGTGCCGGCGTCGTGCACCTGCTTGCATAACTTACAACGCTTAAACAGTGGTGGGCGGAGTGGTTAGCACCCGCGCATGCCGCACACGGTCCATCCTGACGACTTCGTCGGTCAAGGCCTTGATGGCGGGAGGTGCGGTCAAGCCCTCTGTTGGGGAAGTTTCCGCGACGGCCGCCGTTTTCAGACCGGCCGTATGTCCCGGCTGGCTCGGTTCGCCGCTCAGCACCGTTGGCGGCCGCGACGTGACGATCATGCTCGTCGGAGTGGTACGGAGCAGCGTAATCGCTTCCTGATTGATCTTCATCTGCCAACCGACCCTCTGCATCTTCACTGCTACTGTCCTTGAGGCTCCGACGCATGTCTCGAGACTTCGAGCGTTCTGACCTCCCGTATTTCGACTCGCGGACCCGCAGCTCGGCCTTCATCTCTGACAGAGAGGCTTCCGCGAGTGAGATACGGGGCGTGTGACGGGAGTCGTCCATTCGACGGTCATATCCGACTCCGTATCGGTCGTGGTGGTCCCGTCGATATCCGTCTCTCGGGGTCTCCGCACGCCGCTCATCACGACCGTGAGAGCGGTCTCGCCCTCGGGAGAGGTACGCAGAGGTTTCCCTAGTCGCGCCTCGTTCTTCCGACTTGAGGATATCGTTGATAAAATCCTCCAGTTCGTGAATGTCCCCCACGCGGAGATGGCACAGACGCCTCTCGAGACCTCGGTCTCCGCATGATTCGAGAAATCGGTTCACGTGTTCCTTGGACTCGCGTCCACCCTTCTCTAATTGCACTCCTGCGTTGCGGGCGTAGCCGTTCAGTCGATTCAGGTAGTCGCACACTACTCGCTGCCTTCGCGCTTAGCCGAGTAATACCGAGCTTTCGCGGACTGGCGGAATTGCGAGCAATATTACTTAATGAACACATCGCGGAGTAATTTCCACTGACGCTTCGTCTTGCGGGGCACTTGCCGGTACCAATGCAAGGCTCCATCTCGGAGACCGAACTCGAAAGCCATACACCACTCGTTCGGAGGGGTGCGAGTCCCCTTTATCTCGTAGATGAAGGTTTGTAGCCATTGCATCGAATTTTTGCTCTTGTTACGTAGCCCTGAGAAGGCTTTGATCTGGGCGAGGGGTCTGTGAGTCGCAAGATCAAGCCTCGGAGTAGAGTTCAACCGTTCCATCTCGCAAACCTCTCTCACTTGCCTAGCCAGTTCGTTGCTTGGATCATCGTACTCAGCGTCTTCCTTCCGGTAATAGTCATCGTCATCACTATCGTCATCCGAGGAGTCGTCGCGCGGCACAAAACGTTGGCGTGACCGCCCTGACGTTGCCCTCGCGGCCCTTCGTTGGGCGTTAGAGGCCCCTGTGTCTCGGGCTAGCCGACCTGCTCTGTTGGACGACCGAGGAGTCACCATGGGGGAGTCTTTAAAGTACGGTGCCCCTTCCGTTTTCACCCCGAACACCCCGTCATTGTCGCTTTCGTTTCCTTGTTCGTTCTTCTTAGGTGTTTGGGGTAACGGGATCTGTGAAGGGTCTGTATCCCCTTTCGGGCGAGCCGTGGGAAGCGTCTTTAACCCGATGTCGGACGTTCCCAAGCTGAGCCGAAGCTTCCTCTTCCACCGCTTCAGCTCTTTGCCAGCAATTGCTGGGGGTCAATCTCGGATGGCTGCCTCAGACGGAGTCGTCTGAGGTTCGAGCCCCATCGCTCTGAGCAGTGACATCGTGTCTTCTGCCACCTTCACGGCTGACACAGTGTTCACGGGCCACGCCAATTCACCACTTAGCTCTACCCAGAGAGCTTAGCGCCGTGCCTTGGGCGTGAACCGTCGGATCCAATCACTCGACTCCATCATATGGTCTAAAATCCGACCGATCACTCGGTTAGCTGCAGGCGTGCTGCTGTTCATGGGCGGGCGATTGCCAGGGAGCTTTCTGATGACTGATTCAGCCGTTGGTTTCTTACCTGAGGCCTTGTTATCGCTACCAGAATCATCGCGTGCGGGCTCTGGCTTGGCCACTTCATCAAATTCGCCGGCGAGGTTTCGGGTGATGGGGCGTGGAGCTCCACAGCGCCCTGCGGACACGCTAGCTTCGTCCGAGGCATCCAAAGCATCGCCAAAATCGTATCCATCCGCTTCTGAGTCCTCGTACTCATTCACTTCTTCATCGTTGGCTTCGGAAATTCCTCCTACCGACTCATCGAATCTCACCGACCTTTCAGAGATAGATGAAAGGCGTCCTCCGCTCCCAGTTTGGGGGGGTGGACCTCCTTCCATCTCGATTCGTCCCGATTTCATCGGCGTAGCTGGTACCGCTGAGGAACCTTTAGCCATTTTCGTTTTTCTTCTGGTTTTTTCTTGTTTCTTTTCTTCTTCTTCTCCAAAGCTCGTTAGGGTAGCACCTACACAGACCAAACAACACACAATAAGTCACACCAGTCCCGGGTCGCGGCACCAGTTTTCGTGTAGGATCACAACGAGAGTCCCCGTTCCGGATAGGAACGAGCCCTACCACCAACACTCTCTCTCCCCCGAAAGGTTGGTTGAGCTTTGTTGGGATAAAATCTGAAGGCCAGATTCGATCCCTTACACCGGGCTGGACGATGCCTCTGTGCACTGTCGGTTAGGTAGGTGTACCCTCAAATGTGCACCACGAACCACGAGCGAGGGTTCGGATGCACTTGGGTTCGCGTTTTCACGCTATCCCTCTGTGGTCTCTCAGTTAGGAAGGGTACCGGGTTAGTCAAGACCTTGTACAGGGGAGCCAAAGGAAACCCTCGGCGAAAGTCCAGGTACGCTGGGGGGCTCTGCCTCGCGCCCAGCAAACACGCTCAGAGGCTTCTCTCTGCCTCAACACTCGGCTACTTCTCTGTCTTGGCCTTACCAGGATGAACTCTCAGTCAATGTACCTTGAGTTCACCGGCAGCCATTAACCCGCCGAGGCCGAGTGTATCCAAGCCCACAGCTAGCTAGCTAGGCTTACCGTGGACGGACTTGACCCTTTTACTTTGGAGGGGGAATTCTGCTCTGATTTAATAGTTTGGGGTTCTGTAACCCCATATGTATCTAATCCTAGATCCCTATACAAATATCAAGTGTGAACAGAGCCTTCGGCTAATCACGCGACCGACGCCTCGGGCTAAGTACTACTAGTGTGCCCGCCACTAATCCGAGTGTTTAAAACACTCCTCGCAATACTGACTACTCAGAGTACTCAGCCGGTTTTGAATTAGGACCGACTGAGCCCTCTGAGTACCTGCCACTCAAACGCGGTAAATGTCAATCTTGTCCGCCCGGGCCAATCAGGAGATCCGACGGCATTTCACCCGAAGGTTCAACACCGTTAGACCTCGGCGCGGAGCTTTCCGTGTCCGATCGAAATCCAACACCTCAGCTACCTACGTGTTGAAGAAGACGGTGGCTTCGGTGACTGATGATGCCATCGTGACGGCTGTGCAGGCCCGCTGCCGCATCACTCAAAAATGAGTTCGTGCCCGATGTCACTTCTCTGTTCCGCCAGCAACTCAAAGTGGAGTTGTCAATCGATGACTGCGACGCGCGAATCTTCCGCTACTACGAGGACTTTAATGGCATCGTGGAGGACAAGCGTCTCCAAGGGTTGATCGGAAATGGGAACGAGCCTGAGGCAGGCTACAAGAGCAGGATGAAGGCACGCTGCCGCTTGCTGGTCGACAATCCGCAGCCCCCAGTGCTCAAGGCCCAAATTAGCAGGCTTATCGACTTAGAGAGGCGGGATAGCAAATCCGATGATGTTGCCCTTTTTGATCTGATACTGGAGCATGCAAACGTTCAACAACGATTCCATCGAATGTCGCAGGATAATGCTGCAATCGGGGATTCGAAATCGGCAAAGTCAGAACAGAAACCGCAGCGATCCGACACCAACCGGAGTGGGCGGTCGCCGCGTCCGGCGCCATATGCTGCCTCGACGTCGTCTCCCCCGCGGACTTCACAGCCCGCACAACACGCCCGCCCTCCGCCACATGACCACTGTCTAGTTTACAAGGGGTTGCGTTGGCTCAAGGATTGCCCAAACACCACGGACGTGCAGCGCGAGGAGGCACGGCGGAAGTTTCGCGAGGCCAAGGAGCAGCGCTCAGGTGTCCTTCGGTCCAAGGCTGCCCAGTACGCCACGCCTGCAGGAGACGTCCGTATCAACGGACTGCTGGAGGTCCCCTACACACCTGAAACTGGTGCTGACAAGGGTATTGTCCCACATGGCATCGTGGAATCTCTCCTGGCGGTGCAGCCTACACTAGTGGCCACCCCGCTAAGGACGCCGGTGGAGGCGAGAATGGCGGATGGACGGCTGCCGTTGTGCGACAAGGAAATACTTCTGGACTTGGGTTTGTCTACAATTGCCGGGCTAGTCGCTATGTGGTCGGTCCCTTGACTGATTCTAGGCGATGGCGACGAATTCCGGCTGGGGCGAGATACTCTGAAGGCGCTTGGTATTGACGTGGAGCTCCAAATTGTTCGGCTCGCAGGACAGCCAACCCTCACGGGTGAAGCAGATGAGTTCTCGGTTGGCGATGCCATTCCAGAGGTTCAAAAGGCGCCATCGGTCGATGATGCTATTGAGATTGAGCATTTAGTGGCGCAGGATGTAGTCAATGGGATGTCTGTCCAGTATGTGGCGGCAGGTCGACGGATATTGGCAGAATACCACGACGTCTGGCGTGGCACGTTTGGCCCGGATCCTCCCGCACGAGTGGAGCCTCTGCGCGTGACGCTACAAGCTGATGTTGTCCCGCACCGGGGCGCACCACGTCGTACGTTCCCCTTCAAGCTCAATTTGTTCGTAAGTTTGTGGGACTGCTGGTTACTAACGGCCTTGTTGAAAAGAATAACGCCTCGGGCTGGGCGAGTGCCGTGGTGCCAGTGAGCAAACCAGGATCTCGAGACCAATTCCGCCACACGATTGACTACAGACTCCTGAACCGTGCGACGGTGCCAATTGCAGGCTCGATGCCCAACTCAGCTACGACGACGGATGCTTTTGAGGGCAAGAAATTCTTTGCATCATTTGATTTTACCCAAGGCTTTTGGCAATTGCCTGTGCACGAGGACAGTCGCGAGATGTTTTCGTTTATACGGAGGACGGCGTATTTGCGCCGGGCCGAGTGCCTCAAGGGGTCACGGATTCTGCACTTCACTTCCAAGGCGAAATGCAGAAGGTGCTCGCTCTGATCCCGCACTCCGCATTGGTATGGGTCGACGACGTGATCCTCTTCGCTCCAACAGTGGAGGAGTTTGTGCACGTCCTCGGGCAACTCGTTTCGTTGGTTGCGGGGGCTCGGCTGAAGCTGAACATGGCAAAGTCCAAGCTATTTGAAGTCGAGGTGCTCTGGTGTGGTCGACTTATCTCAAGTGCTGGTGTCCGTCATGACCCCGCACGTGTAAACGCGCTCTTCACACCCCCTTTACCTGCAACAGTTGTTGATCTCCAGTATTTCATCTGCACCACTAATTGGCGTCAAGACTCTCTTCCGGATTATGCGCGGAAGATAGCCCCCCCCCTCCAGACTAAATTAGCCGCGGAGAAGAAGCGAGTCGGCGGACGCGGCCGCAATGCACTCGCTGTGGCTACAGTTTGGACAGAGCCTGAGCAGGCAGCCTATGAGGCTGGGTTATCTCTTGTACGTGCCTCGGCGCTGATGGCCTCACCAGATCCCGACGCCGAGCTGCTAGTGCTCACAGACGCGAGCTTGAATGGCTACTCTATCGTGGTGACACAAGTAGTGGACTGGGACCCGACACTACCGGTTGCGAAGCAGCGCCACGGAATGATGATCTGCAAGGGCGGCACTTTCAAGACGAACGTTTAAAATGGACGATTGTGGAAAAAGAGGCCTATCCTATCGTGAAAGCCTGTCACGACCTTGAGTATTTGCTGCTTCGACCCAAAGGATTCAGGCTGTACTGTGACCATACAAATTTGGCTTACATTTTCGCACCTCATAACGCTCTCAAGAAGCACGTTCGAGACCGGTTCCGGTGGGCTATGCGACTTTGTGGACTTCACTATGTAGTTGAGCACATTGCCAATGAAGGCAATCTGTGGGCGGACATTGTGTCCTGTTGGCACACGCGGGAGGCAGTGAACGTCGCAGCAGTGCAGACGCGCAGCCGTCGTACCGTGTTCCTTAATGCTCTCTCGCAGCTACGCCCGCTCTCCGACGAACCGTTTCTGTTCCCTACCGTGGATGAGATTCGGGAAGCGCAGCAGGCTGCGGGCCGGGGGCGCTCAAGGCTGCAAGTCACTCTGGAGGAGGAAGGTGGGGTGGCCATGGTTGATGGTCACCCTTGGATCCCTAATGCAGCGACAGATCTTCTCGCACGCCTATTTGTGGTGGCACACACTGGACTACATGGTCACCGTGGTCTGGAACCTATGGTGTCAGTGCTGCAACAGCGTTTCTTCATTGGCCGTCTGCATGCGAAGGTGTCGAAGTTTGTCAGTGGCTGCCTGCTCTGTAAGCAAGTGAAGGGGCCACAAATCATCTTGCGACCATATGGACCGACACTCACGGCGCAGCGAAGGAATGACGCCCTTCACTGGGATTTCCTCTTTCTTGGCAATGGTTATGGTGATACTGCCTATTTACTGGTTGTCAAGGACGCACTGACCCACTATTGTGAGTTATTTCCGTGCTCCGTACCAACCTCATTCGTCGCAGCAGAAGCGCTCTCAATGTGGTGCTCGCTATGGAATTCCCGAGATGACCAAGGAGCGCATATCTGCAATGAAGTGGGGAAACATCTGCGAGCGCGGCTCAAGGTGGATAAAGTGTTCTCGCCAGTGTATACTCCGTGGCTCAACGGAACTGTCGGAAGGCTCAACAAGGATGTTCTACACGTGGTGCGAGCTCTTTTGATGGAGTACGGCCTCGACACTCATGAATGGCCCTACCTCCTGCCAGCCCTACAAGCCAACCTGAACCATACCCCAGTCCAGTCCCTAGGAGGCCACTCGCCAGTAAAGCTTTTCACAGGTCTTCCAGCTCCATCGCCACTGGACACGGTCGTCAGTCACCGCGCAGATGCAGATCCACTGCTGGTTGTTGACTTCGCTTGCGTGGGTGAGCAGCTTGAGTCGCTACGCAACTCGTTGCACGAGATGCTCAAAGAAGTCCTGGACACCAAGGCGCGCAAGCGGCTTCAGGACATGGCGGCTCATAAGGGTTCGGTGGTGAATTTCGATGTTGGAGATTTTGTGCTGTGGTCACGGATCGACCAACGCCTGCCCAATAACAAGCTTTTTGGGCAATGGGTTGGCCCCTTCAAGGTGATCGAAGCCAAACCGCACTTCTTCGTTATTCAACACCTGACATCTGGGAGGGAGTATGATGTGCATGCATTTCGACTAAAGTTTTACGCGCATGCGGAACTAAACCAGACGGAAGCGCTGTTCGAACTGGACTCGAGTCAAGGAATGATGCTAGGAGTGGAGGCAATATGTGATCATCGCTTCAATCACACTCTGGAACGATGGGAACTTCAGGTGTCGTGGATGGGGCTGTAGGCTATCGAGAATTCATGGGAGCCTCTCACGACCCTCCCCCAAGACGTCCCCAGCAAAGTTCTTGAGTACGCCATTGCCTGCGAGGACGATAACCTTCTGCAGCAAGTTGAGTAACGCTCTAGACACCTGTGAGCGGTGTCGGCTAATTGCGCTCAAGCCACCGTTGTCCCCGAGCTGAGGACGATAACCTACTCCAGCAAGTTGAGTAGCGGTCTAGACACCTGTGAGCGTTGTCGGCCGATTGCGCTCAAGCCACCTTTGTACCCGATCTTCACTCCTCCCCGGCCTGATGACACGAGCCAATGACAATGGCTGCGTGTTACCTTAGGCCAGTAGGTGACCGTGTAAGCACACACCCCGACCGCCGCCGTTCGCCTACGGCACGCAGCTCGACCAGGCAGTGGACACTGGCACGCGTTCACTATTACGTGAAGGATACTCTAGTAGGAGCTAGAGCAGAGAGCTTCGAAAAGAAGGTTGCATATCGTTTCAACTTTCTCATTAATCAACTTATCGCTTTGAGTTCACCACGGGTTACGCGACAGGCAGATGGATTCGACACCAGCTAGGCCATACTTGCACCACAACGGGGTTCCACGAGTCAGGATTGTCTGGATCATTCGCTAAGGCGACTGTGATTTCAAGAACAAAGACTGTTGGGTTGTTGGCCCCTACCCCCGTCGCTTCGGTGTCATAAACTTTTATCATTCGGGGATAACGAATTGCTGCAGCAAGCGCCTTTTGGGTGAAGTGAATGCACCAACCAATCACGCGCCAAAACATGTCGTAACGCTCTTGTCGAGGTGTAGGATGAATGGCACGGTGTTCAAGCCTGGTGATGTAACTGACATCTAGATATGATAGACGCTGAAGAAGGCTCGGATTGTTGCTATAGAGGAGCGCTTGCTATACAAGAGCGCAATAGATCGACTTGGGATTATAGAGAATAGTCTGTGACGGATCGCACGAATAGCTGTCACTCGGACTGTTAAATTTGTTTTTATTGCCTCTTTCGTTGAGGTCGACGGTCGGGGTGAGAAGGAGGAGTAGCACGATATTCTGCAGCAGACAACAGCCACATTGAATTGAACGTCAACACTTTACTTACGCAAAAATGCGAAATAGCTTCCGAAGAATGTTGCCCGTCGCCGACACGGGTAACATCACCTGTAAAAAACGCTTTGACAAGGGTTATCCCACTCTTTACGGTACTATCGTTTAACGAATGATTTCCAATGAAACCTGTGGTATCGGATTTGATAGGTAAAATCGCCTTCAGAAGGAGTAGACAGAAGAAGAAAATCAGACCGGAAATACCGCTGCTTAACTCTAAAATAACTTTCAGAGAATAATTTTATTTAATAAAAAAGCAGGCTACGCTTCAATTGAAATGTATTTCACTGAAAATTGTTTCAGAGTTAAACAGCGACATTCCCGGTCTTCTTCTGTCTACTCCTTCTGAAGGCGTTTTCAACTATTATATCCGATACCACAGGTTTCATTAGAAAACATTCGTTAATCCCGGGGTGCAGTTGACATAGATGGTTTAATAAACCTTCTCTAATGGTTTAACTTTTCTATTGATTACAGTATTCTTACCAAAACTCATACTAACTATGCTTAGTCTATGCAATGATATAGCTCAGCTTCTCGATAATTATTCCCTCAAAGGTTAGGCCAGTGTCAGCTCGTAGACAAAGTTTTTGAAACATATGGAACGACTTCCACGAGATGACAAAGCAAGTTAGATGTCGTAGTGCGCGCATAATGCTGGTGAACGAGCACGTAAACGGAGCTTCGTGGGCACTGTTGTGCGGGCCGGAGCAGTGGCACTGAGCCCAGTCCTCCGAAAAACCTGTAGCGCCCCCACGGCGGCCACTGGCGTCCAGCAGATCGAGTTCATGAACTGAAAAATCGTTCAGAAAGACGAGTAGACCGCTAAGGTAGTACAAAGCTGTACTAGGACCAATGTGACCACCGTTCACACGATGGCAATGATTTACTACATATAAATGGTGTGATGATACGATAGTATCACGCCCATGCTGCGAGATAAGCGTAGTTGACGCGAGGCAACTTGAAACTTTGAAGAGCCGCTATGTCGCAGCCGCCCGGTCCCCAGATCCGAATGTTTTGAGTGGGAAGAGAGCGGCTCGAGATGGCACAAGAGCGGGACGCTCGAGGAAGAGCGTGGTTAAAGATATTGGGTCCAGGTGTCCAACACCGATGAGGCTTACAAGGCACGGAGGTGTCCCACCCATGAGATTCCTATCTCGGGTTAGTGTTATAGCACCCTGCCCGGCCGCCGATTCCTTTGACGGCAGGTACCGGCCAAATGTCCCCGGTGAACGTATCCCGGGAGACAGCTTACCTTGACGTGTTCGAGACATCAGTTCGAGATACGTATGCTCGCATCACCTCGAAGATACCCAGTAATACCCAAGGAGGTCACTACCCAAGTATTCCAAAGCACTCCACCACTACTAAAGAATGTTTCAGGTTTCTTAAGAGGAGATACACTCGAAAGAAGAGATGACTTCCCCGAAACCAAGTCCAAAGCCGATGCTCATGTGTTCCGACCCATGACCAGGCTGTGTGCCAGCTGGTCATCTCGGAAGATCGTTTGGATGTTCGAATGACCAAGACGTGATCCTGAGTGACGAACCCCCAATATGTCAAGTGGTGTGCATCTCGAAAGACATATCGACATCCTGAACGGTGGGACAGCTCAAGTGCCAAGTGCACCCATGGATATTTCGGCCAATGCCTCGAGTAGCCCCATCATCTACTTCTACCTACGAGCGGATCCATATAGGAATGTTCCTATATGGACCCCCAGGAACGTGCCAGATCAGACATGCCAGCGACCAAGATGCCAGTCCAAGCGATGACTTGAGTTGACTATAGGGTCAGAAGTCAGATTGACACGAAGTCTCGACCGTGCAGCAGATCCCAAGGTCCAAGTGACGATACCCGGTAATCAATGATGGGTGTGCGGCTCCCAAGTGTTCGACGTGACGCTCAAATATACATAGCTCAGGTCACTCCGAAAACGCGAGTGTGTTTTGAGCAGAGGCGACCCCTGAAGATCCATATACCAAAAGAGATGAAAGAAAAGAAGAGAAATGATAGTCAAGAGAGAGATAACATTGTATAGAGTTTGTTTTGCGTTCATTCGTCAATGACCCCCGGCTCCTACCACCGAAAGTAGATGGCCATTAATTGACGTGCTACAGTAAATTGGCTGATGACGTGATAACAGATGACGGATAATTTACACGTGGGTAGGGGAAATATAATTGACATATGGTTGGTGTGTAATTAGCACACCACTGTGCGTCTATCTTTCCAGGACAATTCTAAATTTGGGAATTGTGGGACTTAGGGGGTTTCGTGACTGAAAGCGTTTTGTGTACTTTCGGTACTGTTTTCGGTATGAAGACCATACATTGCCAACTCAATATGCAACACGTATATCACGCTGGCATTCCTCGGCACTACTTGTCACCACTACTCTCCACATACAGGCTTCATCAGCAGGCTGATCACTTTATAAAGGTGGCGCATACGCAGATACGGCTGCAACTTGTAGATTTTGTCGTTCCACGAAGCTCCCGCGAGTAACATTTCTAGCACCGCAATACACCAAATGCCGCACGAACTCCCGTCCTGCTGCTTGCACCAATCGATCTGCTTGTAGTCGAGCTTGCCTTCCAGACCCAGCACGGTTTCCATCACCTTGCGCACCCTCCTTTCAATAGCAGAGTAGTTTCGCTCGGACTGTAGCGGGTCGAACATGTCACATATGTTGGCATTCTTTTCGATGACGAATGCGATCCAGTGAGCGCCTCCGTTGAAGATGCCAATCACCCGATCGTATTTGGGGTTTGCAGCCCCCAATCCCTTGGCAACACTCAGTTTCTGCGTCATCGCAGCAAAATCATGGTAACTAGGACAAAGACACCGACGTCCGGGTATTTGTCACTCAAAGTAAGCAGGGCCATCAAGATTGACGTCGAGTGGAGCCACAGATTTTCGCGGAAGTCCAGTAACTGGTAGCCGTCCACTTCTTCGTTTTCAAACTTGTTGACACCGAGATTGAGAGTCTCGACATAGCCTTTGTATTCAGACTAGTCAACAGAATACAACCCAATACGTTAAAGTGTGTTCTGATTCCAAGCACGCAACCTCACTTTATACGAACCTTTGCCACTGCGCGTGTATCATCAAATGGGGCACACATATCCCTGGCATCCCACTCGACGGTTTCCATCCATGGGACTGTCTTGTTCGCCAGAGTGAATGTCTGGTAGGCTTCATGCACTAGACGCATGTCCTCTAGTTGATTCCTCGTTACGCAGCCATACCCTGGCCACGGTGCAACCATTTTCAGGTTCTTAGGACACAGCTCCATAGCACAAAGAGCCTCGGTCACTTGCTCTAGCTGCGGAATTGCCTTGACAACTGGAACACTCTGGCCGGCGCTGTATAATTGGATTTGAGCCGGAACTTGGACATTGACGTACGGCAACATCAGTGTCTCTGCCATTGGTTTCGCGTGAAAAAGGCTGTATGGTCCGTCCAGCAGTCTCGCAACATCTTCCAACTTCGCTGGTGTCTTCAATTTACCAGTCCGATACTGTTCAGCAACGTCTAACGCAAGGTGGCACTCCTCCTTCTTCATTTTCTCTCTGCGCTGCGCTTTTGTCATTCCGTGGACAAGCGCCTCTCTGCAAACGCCCATACCGGACGCTTCGCACTGAGTTCTTCATTTTTGGTACGCTTCGGTGTGCTTTTGGTTAACTGCACAGAAGCAACCACGGAAGGCGGAACCGATGCGACCGGTGAGGCAGCCTCGTTGTCGTTGCCCTTTTCATATCGTTCATCGCCGGCAGGTTGTGTTACGGTCTGTGACGCGCGCTGTGTCGGAGCAACTTCATGATCACTCGCTCACGTACTTGCCTCTAGTTGAGTTGCCAAATCTGTAAACGACGTCTGCGACAGAGTTGCAACTCCGACAGAGGCCACTTGCGAAAGCCCTGGAAAACAAGCCGTGTTCCTGAGGGCGAAATTGACAACTTGGCCGTTATTGAGCGCTTCGTAGTAGTCCTCCTATCCTCCTATCATTTGTATGCTACAGAAAGTGTAGGCGTGGTCTGCAACGCCAATCGATCCACAATTACCCTGTTAGGGTCTTCGACTGGATGTACATGTCGGATGCTGAGACGGGTTTCCCTTTTGGAAGCGGAGCAGCTGGCACTTCCAGTAGACCGCCGACGACAACGTCACCTTCAGCAATATTGTTGATAGAACTGTGCACAATCCATGGGGTTGGAATTGTCTTCTCGGAGGGATCACAGTCTCGTAGCCGAGTTTCATCTTAGCGTGCATCACATGGCGACAAGGCAGCAGACACGTCTACATAAAGATACAATTGCAACGACTCCGCTACAGCAACACACCACCAAAACGTTAGGACAAATCTTCACCAAAAGTACAAAACAAATAGCATACTCGGCGCTTACCTCAATGTTCACCTCGTATGTAACATCTGTGGAGTTGTTCATCGAAATTGCCTTCCTAGGTGATAGTAACTCGACGTTGTAATTTGTATTCGGGCTTGTCGCCACACCGTGCTGCTCTCCACTAGCCTATGTGCGAATGGGCTGATCTGCATCGCGAGGGCTGCTAATTCAGGGTCTTCGTCTGGACCGTGTAGTTGGCTTCCAACGCGATGGTACTCCGCTATGTACTGGTCCTCAGCATATTCTTGAAGCGTGATCAGGGTGGTAACTAGCTCATCAATGCTGAACGTGCTCTTGACCACGTCCTTTATCTTGCCCCACTTGGATTAGATCCAGTTGTTTGTGTTGTTGGTCAGGTGTGGCACGTTGCCGCGGAGATACAACACCCATTCCTCCTGCGAGTTGTCCCAGTTCTCCAAAAAATGTCCGGTAGAGAGGGTCGCTCTCGTCGCCGCCCAATAGACCCTTCATTGTGCTCCCCGCCTCGTCGTACTCCATCTTGCTGCGCGCATACACTAGAAGTCCCATCAAGGTCTTAACCTCCTTCTTCACGGACGCCATCCTGGCTGCATGCTTCTTGAGCCACGTGACTACGTGCCACTGACATAGCAACTGGCGCGCTTGGGGAAACTCCTCCTTCAACACGGTCTTCTCGTGCATGGCCTTGTCGGGCATGAACACCCGAACCTTCTCCTAATCAGGGTTGGTTTTCTTGAAGAGCTCTATCACGCGCCGCAAATTCACTTGGTGCTCACTCTCAACGAGGGCGTCGTGCACGATAGCCCCTACACTTCAAAAAAAAAATAAGACTAATTGTTAGGTTTATTCATTAAAGTATTCACTCGTGCAATACTGGCCCCCCTTGCCATACACATCACGCACAACGAAGCTGAAAAGCTGGTATCGATTCGCGTTGGTATCGTGAGTGGAGTCCACCCACACCACTTCGGGAAAGGCTTTGAAAAGACGTTTCATCTTTGCTGTCTGGAATGACACAATACGGGCGACGTCGGTATCGGAATCGACCACAATCTCAGCAGCGTTGCCCCCGTTTTTTGGTGGCAGAACTCGTCCAGTACGGCTAGAGCACGTTGCGCATCATTGAGGCCGTCCTGGGTTTTAATGCGTTGCCTCTGGTTCATGTTGTGGACATCTTTCAGCTTGGTTTTCTTGCCTACCAAACATAACAAGATGTACCAAAGTTATCAGCAATACCAAATTTGAAAAGGAAGTAGCGTTTACCTGTTCGCTCACGAAGATACTGCAGAATACCCTTCGCGCTTGCACCAGCCTTGCGCAATACGTCGACGTCCCGCCGCAGACCAGCGTCATTCACCGTTCTGTTCCCCGAGTACTCTTCCCACACGTGCTCGTTGAGATCATGGTTGTGGGACCCACTGACCGTCACTCGAACCACCCATGAGTCGTCCAACGTGGCCGTAACGCGCGCATTCACCCGAGCCGTGTATTCAGTGCCTCGGACCTTTTCATGCTGGCGCTTCCCTTTTCCGCGAGCCTGGTATGGTTGGCCATGTGTGCAAACAAGAGTCTTCGAGTACGGACCCCACTCGTCTGGTAAAAACTGCACCTCCTTTCGCTGCCCCTTGCCCTGGTGCTTCAGCCTTGTAGCAGCTCGCTCGATTTGATTATTGCGGACAGCTACGGACGTGCTTGTGTGCTTGGAATAGTGTAGGTATGTCTTCACTTGATGCGCCTGGAAGACATCTTGAAAGTCTTTCCAGCCACCGAAAGCCGCTGGGAAGTTCTCGAACAGCTCCGACAATGAAAGCGACTTCTTGATTCGGTGCCAACTTTGGTGAAGATTCGGTGAGTCTTCGTCATATTCCGATTCATCGTCAGAGGCAGCCTCACTGAGCCCTTCCTCCTCCGCATCGCGTTCTTCCTCCTCGTCTTCCTCTGCTTCTTGATGGTCTGAAGCATTTCCCCCTGCATCTCCATCACCGGTCGAAGATTCGCACGCCTATTCTCCATCATCATCAGCTTCTTCTCCACTGCTGAGCGTCTCGGTCTCCTCCCCCACGTCATCGACACTCGTGTCGGGAGGAAGCCCAAAGGGTCGCTGAATATGCCGTCGCTCCTGGCGCCTGAAAGCCCGCGTCCGTGCCCTCCCATCTGCCTGCGCCTTCTTGAATGCGTGCGCGATGGCTACGACACGCTCGTCAAAGCGTTTCTTCTTCTCGCCTTGGCGAACGTTGATGCGCTCATCAACGCGTCGCTTCCTCTCCTCTTGGCGAATCTTGATCCGCGCCAGCTCCGCACTTGTCCGCTGCAAGGCTGTGACTGCGCCGCGGGCCGGGTAGGCTGAAACGTCTGTGTTGTTCTCCTTTGATACAGCTTAGCGTTAACAAGAGCATATACGAGAGGGGGGCGATGGAAGAGCGGTGGCAGACGTACCATAGCAAGCGGTGCAGGTGGCGCGCCACGGCGTTCACGGTGCATGCTTCAGGGGGGGGGATCGACAACTGCCAATGGATTTGCGAAAATTTGTAAATATTTTCGCGCGCAATGTATTTTATTTTTTGTTGACTGAAAGTTGCACGAAAGTTCAACCCAATTCCCTGTGTCTGGCTCTTTGTTATCCACCAAAGATACACAGAAGTTACACTACTTACACACAAAATAAAGCGTACTTTCTGTGGTAGCAGCGTGTTCCAAGAAAATCGGCCCGGGCGGCCCAGCATTTCGACGGATGTTCAAGGCCATGCGGACGCGTGAAAACGCTCACTGCACATCAAGCCAAGTCAGGTACCGGACTGACCTTTTGGGCTGGCCCACCTGTTTCATTTGTTAGCTGCTAGTGGCCAACTCAAAAGAGGTAGCCCGAGCATTTCATTTTCTACTCCACGTTTTAGAGAGGTAGCAGCAGCACACACACACCGGAATTTTAGTGTGATTGCGTGTGATAGGATGGCATTTGTTTCCCTTGATTTTTCGAGGGTGGTGCGCGTTGGGAAACTCGAATTTTCCTCTATTCGAGATTGCAACCATATTGACAGGCTGCAGCTTGTGTATACAAACTCTATATTGTTATTGGTTATCTGGAGAAATGTTTTTGCTCGTGACCTTACCTCCTTTCAGGATATCCCAGCCAAGTTGCGCTCGGAAGTTCATTGCATTTCCTATATCTAATTGAATGATACCTTTCGGTAAAAAAAAACCGGTCCGCCGAAGAAAAAACGACACCGATAGAGATTGCACAAGGTTACACGCCACATCGAGCCAAATTCAGTATTGTGTTTCTGGTTTCCCAGGGCTGATGCAACTTGAAACACCCCTTGCCCTGGGTGCGCTGTACACCCTGATCGATAACAGGAGATCATACAGCGGGGCTACCGTGGCTTGCGTCAGAGGAAAACGTAGACTCACCGAGTCTGAGTACGAGTCCGTACGATCACTATCTACGGATTCCTAGAGTCTAAAGCCTTAACACCAAGGCAACTAGACGCTACGTGTCTTTTTCCAAACATATTTATTAATGTCTTAAGTACGGCAATGTCGTACGGTGCGAATCTATGTAGTTTTACTATCTACCATAGTAAAACCAAATCAAATGCATCATGACTGGCTCACGAGTCATCAACTGTTTCTTTGTTATCTCTTTTAACCCGGTACTGATATCTGCTTATTGTGCTTTCCAGCACACAAATTACGGCTCCGCGGTCACCAGGCAGTTGGATAAGCCCGACAGGGCAAGGGGCATGCTGCCTGACGCATTGGAGGACCTGCCGACGGCGCCTCGCATATGGACATCGTCCAGGAGGTTCCCAAAGCAGTGTTTACGCTGCCAACAGTCGCAAAGCAACTTAACATCCGCTTAGCGGCTCGTATTGAGGTGTATACCTGGCAGGGCAAGGGGGCATGCTGCCCGATGTCATAGATGGCCCTCCCCGTCACTTAGTGATGCAGCTAAGCTGCCAAAATACCTTCTCATTGTCGACAGACGCATAGCGTCATGTAGGGACTTGGCCACCATGTTGGCAAAGTCGACGATCGTTTGTGCGATCTAACGCTAGGCTAGATAGCCAACCCACCCTTGGATCCTCAGCAATGCTGCCTGTGACGGGAGTCACACGCACCGTAGCGGTAAGGAAGCGTAACGCGCTAACCTGGGCAGACGCCGGGCGTCATTGCACTTCCGTATGTAAAAGGCCTGGCCTTCCTGGTCGCTATTGGTACCCGGTACCAACCGACTTACACACGCCAAGGTTAGATGTTAACTGACTGTATTAATAACACTCCGTATCTATCTGCTGTTTTCTATGTGTATACTGAATCCTTGTTTACCTTGAATGACTGGCTTGAGAGACCCCTAACCTCTTAAGTTTGGATGAGCCTTCGGTCAGGAATATGACAACTCGGGGACGCCCCGACGGAATATTACATTCGGAGGTCCTGGTGTGGCACACACAGCTGGTGTGTCTTACACCCAGGAGAACAATCAGTCCCTGACTGTCAGATCTCCTTCTTCCGAGAAAGGGGAGGGCCCGACCAGCTTGGCTCCGCTACACTGCTCGACCGTCATGGTCATAACACATAAGAGCGTGACAGAAGCACAACTTGCTCAGCAAGCTGTGTAGTGGGCTTACTTAGCCCACTACTTTAGCTTACACGTGTGCGCGACGTGTAGGAGGAAGCGTAGGTGTGTTTAACTTAGATTAAGTATATTTATATAGTTAAATCTAAATAAAGACTTATTAATAACCTTTTGGTAGAACATGAGAACTGAATTTGAATGTTAACTCTGGCCTTGCCTCCTGAAACTGATATCTATAAAGAGAGGATGTGCCAACGAGTGGTTGGCAGAAGATCTGTCCTAATGCACGCTCCTAATTGGCAGATATCTATTGCTTTCTGCCAATAGTAGTGCTTCCTACAATGAATGGTGGCCACAATGCATGTGGCCCACCTGAATGTATCCATTAGTGCATGTTGCACTAATGTGGAGGTTGACCGAATGTGTAGCCCCGCTACACCACCCCCCGTTAAGACTTGATGTGCCGGTCTCGGCACATCAATCCAAAGACTTCTTCGGAGGGGATACTCGTGCTCATTCCGAACAAGCACGCCAACGACGCAGGCCTCCGGCACGCCTGCTGCATCTGCAGCAGCGAACACTGTCGTCACGTCTTCAGCGACGACTGGAAACGCTCTGACTTCAACACCCGTCATCACTTCAACGGTGACGACGCCAAGGTCTCCCAAGCGAACGATGTCGCTTGGGGGACGGGGGGGCGGGGGTACAAGAAGGCACGCGGCTACACGACCTTTGCCTGCGATGAGCTCCAAGCTCTTTTCGACGCCGGCAGTGATGCCGACATGGAAAATGGCGAGGTCGACGCGATGAACCAGGTGTGGGATCGCGTCGTCCTCGTGAGGGCGACTCAGATGCTTCGAACTCAAAGCGCCCGCGCAGCGACAGCGATTGGCCGCTCGCAGACGCAGGACCGTTGTCCAGGCAGCGGAGTGAAGGCGACTCCACTCCGTCTGGTGTTGAGACGTCGCGCACTGGTCCAGTGCGCGATCCGTGGATGCCGCCTCAGAGAGAGAGATTCAATCTCGCTTTGGCAATATCGCTCCGCTGAGTCAGTACGCACTGTACTCGTGCAGTGGTATCAAGGACGATGATGTCACTAAGTTGCTCGACTTTAATCCGGCTACGGATCAAAGACATCAGTCTCTTCCCTGAGCTCCGATGGTACGGGAATAAGAAGCCTTCTCGTAGAAACAGAGTGCTGAAGTGGCAGGCACTCTATTAAAGCTGGGGTGCTTTCGTTGACAACTTCAATAGCAACCCGGCTGGTTATCGTGAGTGCGTTCGCTTAGCGCGCGAACGCTATGAGCCCTTCTCTAAGCGGCCCAAGATTGATGGACTGCACTGGGGTGCTGTCGAAGCGTGTATTCCGTGGGCGGTGCCGGTCGACATCGCGTGCGAGCACTGCCACGCCGGGGCAGTGCGGGTGGCTGAACGTCACACCAACTGGTACACGGGTATTTGTGTGACCGTGGATTTGTAGACCCTACCCGCTAGTTTGATTGCGCAGGTTTCTGCGAGTGCTGCAAGTGGACGCAGCACTCAGTCGAGGGATGTATGCGACTACAGTTCTCGTTCAAGATTTACGCCCTTCGGCGCGTTGGTGGTGGTGGGCGTCGTACTCCGCCACCTTTTCCGGAGCGTCACGCATCACGGCTTTCCGCGGCTCCCATGTATCGTGGTTCGGGGGATATCCTCACCACGAAAATGTTCTGGACCCAACGTCCGGATCCGACGATCAACAATTCGCGAGGATGATCCAGCAAGTTGTCCATGTGCATCTCGCAGTGGGGGTGGAAGCGGCAGGAAGACACCACGGGTCTGGTCCGCCAGACTCCGCTGATTGCCTGGAGGCTGTTGAGCGCCTCCAGTCGGCTGGTTTGCCACTTGATGCAGGAGTTGACCCTGTTGAAGGCCCAGATCGCTCAGGTCTCGCAGATCGCCTCAAACGTACAGGTCGACCTCGGGCCGAAGCCGGCTGTCTTGCGAACGCGCGTCGGTGCCGAGTCACCAAGACTAGGTGACTCGTGTTGTGCGTAAGGCTTCAGCCGCCCAACATAAAATGTTGGATGGAGGCGCATGCTGGACGGTATGTCTAGCGTGTACGCGTTGCCGTGTTTCGCCAACACGGTGAAGGGACCGATGAAGCGCGGGGCAAGCTTGCTTGCTCCGAAGTCAGACAATCCATGTTTAGCTAGGTTCTGAGTAGCTAACAGAACTAATGAACCAACTTTGACTTCATTAGTGTTTCCTCTGCCATTGTTGTCTGCGTTCAGCTACTGTCGAACGACAGAAGCTTCGATGGCGTCTTGCACAAACCGAATCACGACTTGACGGCGCTAAACAAAGTTCAATGCCTTCGAGCTGAACTCGGTGTTCAGCTCGGCATCCTTGTTCACTACAGACCCGGCCTATGTGTGTTGGTTGTTGATGTTTAAAGTGTATACGCCCGGTGTAGACACTGTGCTCTCGTTAAACGAACTACGCGCGGTCCGCGCGCGCGTTGACACAGCTGATATGTTGGTCATATCAGCGTGTTTATTCGGTTTTGACGAAACCGGATACCCCCCCACCCCACTTAAGGAAGTAGCTACCGCACCGAGTACGATCAGTACGCGTGGATGCCTCATGGCATTCACGTAGAACGGTGTATGTTCTGTCGAGCCATGTACCGTAGAGACATGCACCGAGTTGTTGATAGCGAACTCCGCCATCGACACACAGACGCCCCAATGGCGCGACTAGCGAGCATAGTCCTTCAGTCCGTCAGCCCGGACTCAGTTGACGCGCTCGGTTTGTTCGTCAGTCTGCGGGTGGTCCGCAGTCGACATGGACAACTGTGTACCAAGAAGTGTAAACACTTCTTGCCAGAAACGCGCTGTGAAGCGCGGATCACGATCAGATACTATACCGATCGGCATCCCATGGTGTCTAAACACCATGTCAACAAACAGACGCGCCGTCTGCTTGGCTGTCACTTCCGCTGGAACTGCAGCAAGATGCACCATCTTGCTGAAGCGGTCTACAAAGACCACGA
>BSXT01000254.1:0-20373 GCA_030267785.1 Phytophthora fragariaefolia
AATAGCGAAAGCAGGATTTAAGTATGTCGAATTGCTTATGGGATCGCGCAAGCCTACCAGTGGGCCAGGCCAAGAGCAGTCTCGAGGATGGGAACGTTTGTTGGGAATACGATATCGTAATCTTGCCACCACTAAGTTTACAAACAGCTTGCGTTATGCTTTCACGATAACACGTTGACGTTGTATTAACAGGAAATCTACCGACATCTCGCAAAGATCTGAACGCTTTGCCCAAGATTTCCAAGTCAAAGGGTGGAACAGAGACGAGGAGATAATTCCTAAAAGTAGAGAGCGTTCAGATCTTTCCGACTCTGAGCATTCTTTTCATTTGCTAAAATCCTATCGCTGCTAGCCAATCATTTGCTACTCAGGCCCTGATGAATCAGTAAGGACGACACTTTCTTTTTGACGATGGGTCCCAGCGAATACCCTTCGCCACACCAACGGCTTGCGCCTAAGAGCAGCTGAGGCCTTCATCAAGCGGCCTTTCGGGTTGTCTATCCGTGTCTTCGCTCGAAACCGCGGTTTCAAGCTCGGCACAGGGAAATGCGTGGTTTGATGAAAGTGATGCAGGATTGATCAATCATTCAAGCCTAATGTAACTAGTTATTCTCTTTTGATGCTCGATACATTAAAGACCCATAAGATGGACAGCGTGCTGGACGAATTGGGAGCCATGGGAGCCAGCGTGCACTTTGTTCCGCCAGGATGCACCGGAGTTGCTCAGCACCTTGACGTTGGGGTGATGCCGCCGCTAAAGACACACCTCCATCAAACTTGCGCCTAAGCCGCTATTTTGAGCGCCTTACTAACAAACTCGGCTGAGCACCGACGCTACATGTTCGATCATGCACTTCGCGCCCTCAGCAACATCCCCTCCGACACTGTGCAGCACTCTATTAACAAGGCGGGGCCATTCTTCGGCTGTACCACTATACTGCCGTACAGTGCATGCTAGAATAAGTGAGGCTGATGAATGTAGTTGACGCCCAAAACAACGACACCTCTCTAATTGAAGAAGTGATACTGTGTTAAGTGGGGTAGACGAGATTCCAATCGAAGCGATCAGTGTTTAATTTTCATTGGTCAAATACATGCTTGAGTTTTCCAAGTCATCTCAAGTCCTAGTAGAATCTCTATTTTTAGAAAGTGCTCAGATCTTTTTGGTGTTCAGATCTTTGCGAAGATGTCGGTATATGAAATGTACAAAAAGGATTGCCTGCTCTGACTATACTGTCTCGGTTATTTGTGCGTTAGGTACCATCACATCATCAGCACATAGTTTATTTTAGTATACTGTAACGGGTTGTTCCTGAAAACACAATCAATTTTTACTTGTACACCATTTCAAGGTCAAATTGAGAGAACCCGTGCATCAAATTGAGAGCAGCCAAGGTCAAGTTGATAACCCCTTTCTAATTTGATAATACCTCGGTCAACATCTTGAGCGGGCCATTTTCGCGCGCGCGCAAAGCATCTCGCTCTCAACCATTAACTACTCCGCGCGAATACCGCGGCCACCGCGCTCATTCCGCTTTTTGCGATGCCATATCGACACTACACTCTCTGCCAAGTACAGCATGGGTGTCAAGGTGACTCCGGGCCCACACTTTATCATTTCACGCTGCTGCATTGGACGAGAACGACATGCTCGTAGGCTCATAGACGACATTAATAATTTTCAAAGGTTATAGGATGGTCGAGATATACAGGATTGCAGGTATTATTGTTTTGATTTTGGCCGTTCATGTTTTAATTTTGACTTCTCTTAATTTGACCTTGAAATGGTGTAGCAAATGTGCTAGAAACAGACACCAACATAAAAAGAATTCGGCACGCTGAGCCCATTTCCAGTTGAGAGATACACTCCTGAAAACGATCGGCTGTGCCAATATCGATTTGTGGTTTTTTATAAAATTTATCAATTACTTGTGAAGTAGCCTGTTCCAAGCGAGATAGAGCTCCCACTCGTCCCGTCCAAGAGGCGTTGTGCCTCCATCGTCTCGAGGAAGTTCTGCACATCGTCTGCGCTGAAGCCTGCACCTCGTCCTCCAGCGATAAGACGCTCTCGACTGTGTATGTGTGTGGTCGTCGGCGAAGCTTGGGTGGTCATGAGCAGACCTCCTCAAAACTGGGAATCGCTGAAACTCCCATATTTGACCTTAATATGACCAGATTCTGTTTGTCAATGTGGGAAATGTGAGTCCGATACAACATGCAGTATATTTAGTGCGGTGCAGATGACTCAGCCTACAGTGCAGACAGCTCCTTCCACTGCTTGCAATGAAGGATGCTTTCGAGGGAGAGATCTGTGAGTCAAGTACGCTTGTCGGACTTCTCACAGTTTATTACAGAAAAATAACTTCCCACTTTCGCTATGCTCGGAAATACCCACGCAAATCCACCACAGAACTCCGCCAAACTCGGAAACTTGCATGCTGCATCTCCAACCACCCACATGTCATCAAACGTGGCGAGAGGCTTGTCGGATTCTTTGACAGCTTGGCGGAACGTATTGCTCACGTCGTACTCGCGGCGTAGCTCGTCGAACTCGGCAACGATATTATGCAACGTCGCCTCGTCAAACTTGCGAGTGAGCTGTCCGCGACGTGAATTGATAATCTGGGCAACCACGGGAAGCTCAGAGGAAACTAGCTCTAGCGGAGTCACAGGGGGTGAAGGAGGGGCCTTATCGTCGTCCACAAACTCCTGGACCCTACTCGCTGCCAGCATACGCCCTGTCTACTGCCTTTACAACGACGTCCATTGACCAGCATCCAAATTCTGGACATTGTCGTAAACCCACAGGTCGGCCTGCTGAATGTGTGCAAAAGTGGCAATGTGAGATATAGCAAATTTTCCTATGATCTGCGGCGAGTTGCTCCTGAGTCAAAGGACCGATCATACCGAACATCGAACAAATGCATTGAACGAGTCCATGCAGGCGGTCAACTTGCTGTAGCATTGTAAGAAGCCCGTCGTCCTGACCTTTCACGACTGGGCGCCTCACTTCTCGATTTTAACGGCTGGCGCGCAGGACTAACTCACTTCTAGATTCGCCGGCTAGAACGCAAGACGAACTGACCTCGGACTTGACAGCTAACGAGCAAGCCGAGCAGGACCCTGATTCAACCAGCCAGCGAGCAGGCTGAGCAGGGGCGGAACGCGCATTTGGTGCGTCCAAAGACGAACGAACGAACGATTGACGGAGCAAGGTGTACGCTTAGTGACGAACTACGGTAGACGACTGTGAGCTGCACGGTCCACTCGACACGTTTACTGAGTGGATAACGAAGAGGTGACGGACAGGGAGCACGTGCCCATAGTCTTCCGCCAGCTGCGACGAGTAGAACAGGCGCACGTGGGCGTACGCCCGAGTGGCCAGGAGGGCGACCCGAACAGACTCAAAACGTGCACATTGATACAGACGTGTAGTGTAGTTAGCCCTTTGCGGGATTCCTAGTTTCCTTTGTACTAAAACAATAGGTGTCGCTGCCAGTCGGGCACGCACAGGCGTGGTGCCGTACGCTTTGGCATTGTCGGCCTGACGGACTTCGAGCTGCATAAGCACGAACACGACCGAAGCGGGTGGGGCTACACACGTTCCATGGTGGTCATACAGGGCATAGTCAACGAGTACGGCGAAGCCCACGACTGACGAGGACGTTCCAGAACAAAAAGATGGCAAGAACCCAGGTGGTCGAGGGCACTGCCCAAACGACGACACGCACCTGGAGGAGTCAGCTGGCTCAGCCGACTCAGACAACCACACCACCTGCTGAAGGGTCAGAATCAGATCCAAGGACGGGCATTGGACGACGAGATATGACGAATGACGACGAAGACGACGAAGTCAAGCGAGAAGACTCCGCCGCCGACGATCACGAGCACGGCAGTAAAAGCGCTGGCGAGTCTCCACGCGTGACGCAAGGCACGACAGACGTCGACGATAGCAGTAGCATCACTATGACCCCGGTAGCGGCGCTGACGTCTGCTCTGCAGCAAATGGCGGACACTATGGCTCGAATGGACGCTAGATTGGATCAGCTGAGTACTATAGCGACGGATACCTCACGAACGACGGTGCCGGATCCGCCACATTCACGAGCACACACGGCTACCCCGCCAAGTACAGGCAACACACGGCCGCCGGTGACGGTGGAAGTGCCAGCGCAGATTGGCGCCACAGCTGCCAGCAGAACCGTAGTATATCGATACCACGATGACGGCGGGAGTGGCGATGACGGAGGCGAAGGTGACGACTCCTCCAGCAGCTCCAACAGCGAGAACGACTCCGACGGCAGCACCAACGACGGTGGGGGGGTCTCGACGTTGGCAGCCCGTCACTTTGGCTGGGGACTGAGAGTTCCAGCGTAATCGACGACGTACGATTCGTGACCTGGTCCTGCCAACGTTCCTGCCGATGCCTCAGACATCGATGACGACATGGATTGCACGAGTGGATCTCGCGCTCGAAGGCGCCAGACTGTCAGGACGGGGTGATTGGACGGACCAAGAACTGTACTACATCTTGGGGGACAAGCTCCAGGATAGCACAGCTCGCTGGTGGGTTCAGCTGGACCGCAAGCTGCGCGATAGCGAAAGGACCTGGACGAGATTGAAGTCCTCGTTGCTTCGGCGGTATGGAGAGCGACCGGATAAGACCATGGCTGAATGGCGGGTTAGCCAACGACGAATGATGCCCGGTGAAACATAGAAGTTGCTGTTGCTGCTCCTGATGGCGAGGAAGGAGTGTCCCTACTTACTGTAAATAGTGGAGTAGTACTATCGGCGGCTTCCGTGACTAGCGGGAAGAACGGGAAAGCATTGATCCCCGCCATAAATACGTATGGCGGGCGCATCAAGCTGCCGAGCAGGATACGATTGGACGTATGGATACCCATTAATCGAGATATGGAGTTATTGCAAATGCGTGGCGATTTACAGCCGGACCGCATTAGGGATTGGCTGGATGAGTTAGGTGACAGTGCTACGCCCTTGGATGACGAAGATGATATAGACATTGGCACCACCGAACCAGATGAACGCAAACTTATGTTGAAGTTGCTGCGAGCCTATCGCGACTTGACTAATGCACAAGGAGAGTGCCCTCCTGCGATAACGCTTAATGTGGAGCATCACATTAACACCGGGGATGCTGCCCTATAATGATGCGACGCAGACGGCAGGCCCAGACAGAAGAAGCGGTAGTAGCGATATTATCAGCTGGCGTTATTGGGCCAGGAGAAGGAGCATGGGGTTTTCCGGTAGCGTTTGTACGTAAGAAGGATGGCACAGTACGCTTCTGTGTGGACTACCGAGCTCTCGACAGTGTAACACGCAAAGACGCCTACCCATTGCCACGGATAGACGAGACCCTAGAATCATTGGGGGGAGTACGGTTGATTATTACCCTTGACCTGCGTTCGGGCTATTGGCAAATTCGTGTGGCAGAAGAAGACCGGGATAAAACAGCGTTCATGACTAAGCGTGGGCTTTACCACTTCAAGCGAATGCCCTTTGGATTAACTAATGCCCCGGCTAGATTTCAACGGCTCATGAATGGAGTACTTCGCGGGTTGACGTTGATGACTTGTTTAGTGTATCTGGATGATATTATCATATTCACTAAAGGTGGTATTGAGCGTCACGTAATTGAGCTAGCTGGTGTGTTGGAAAGATTACGCACAGCTGGTCTGAGTCTGAAATTAAAGAAGTGAACCTTTGCGACGACATCTATGGAGTATCTGGGGCACCATCTGAGCGACAGAGAGGTTCAGCCAGGTGGGAGGCTTGTCCATTCGGTGCAGGAGTTTCCACGGCCCGTAGACGCAACGGAGGTAAAGCGATTCGTTCACCTTGCTGGCTACTACCGTAAATTCATAGCGGTATTTGGTACGATCGTAGAGCCACTTACGCAGCTCCTCAAGAAAGACAGGGATTGGGAATGGAGCGAATTGCAGGAGTTTACGTTTGGACGAGTGAAGATGCTGCTCACCACCCGACCCTTGTTACTCTATCCCAATTTTGAACGGCCATTCCGCCTAGTGACGGATGCCTGCAAAGTTGAATTAGGCGCATGCCTAATGCAGGATCCGGGACGTGGCTAGCAACCGATTGCATATGGGAGTAAAGTGAATAGTACAGCAGATCAAATTATTCAATCACCGAACTTGAATGTCTCGCAGTGGTCTGGTTTGTGAAGATGTTCCGCACGTACCTGTATGGCTGAACATTCACGATCACCACGGACCACGCCGTCCTTAAGTGGCTCATGATGCGACCAAACTTGACTGGGAGGTTGCATCGATGGTCACTACTGCTGCAAGAATACGAGTTCCAAGTTGAGTACCGACCTGGTGCCACCAACGTTGTAGCAGACGCCTTGTCCAGGACCCCTGCACCTGTCCGAGCAGCGGTAGGGTGGCAGTGACGACGCTAATCGGCGATGGAAATACAAGGTGTAGGGTGCACAGCAAGTACATACGCGGCACCGGTGAGTGGCGAGACGACAAGCAGTACGGCGGCGACAGCTGCCGGAACGGTAACGCCGTCGAATGTATCGATGACGAATGATAACGTCACGCCAGTCAGTAGAGAAGCGCCCAGCACGGAAAGTAACGACGGCGCGGTGGGTGACGAAGTCCTACTCACGAACACCAGCGAAGCTGTGAATGCGGTGACGAGCCTTGGAGAACGCGCAGAAGGTACTAACGCAGGGACCCCCACGGGCCCCGGTGTGGCTGGAACCGGGACGCCCAACTGGCTGCGTACAAAGAAGGTAGCAATGCCCGCGCCAATGCGAAGCGCCCTCATCCGTGAGCGCACAGAACGACACGTGTATGGGGAAGCAGAGAAGCCGCACGAGAACGAATACGACAGTGTGACTACCGAAACCACACGGCGCCCCGCGGTGACGACGACTATGGCACAGGCCACGGGCCTGGGTACGGTGGCCGGCACAACAGCAACAGTGCCGACGCCGATACGCAAAAATCCACCAACACGCATGGAAACGACGACGGCCTCGACGCGGCCCACGGCCGAGACCCCAACGCATCGGACGACCACGACGGGCTCGCCCCCAAAGAAGACGGCGGTGTCGACGAGCACGACAAGCCACGTGACGGTGAAGGAGAATGACGGGACACCTAAAACCACTATGGGCGGCATGGGAGGCATGCACGACGACACGGAGGAGATAAATCCATACGACGGCTCCCTCCAACTGAGTGACAATGAATTGATCACGGCACAGAAGAACAGCAAGTTTGTGAAGCGGCCGGTAGGTACGGCAATATGAAGAAAGCGAATCGATACTGTGGTCTATTGTATTCAAGGAGATGCACGGAAGCGTATGGAGCGGGCATCTCCGCGGCCCTCATATGTATGGAAGAGTAGCCCAATTGTATTGGTGGCCGGGCCTCAGGTTGCCCCGAGTGCGGCTCCAGAAAGGCGAAGCCGCACGAAGTGATACCGCCGCTGGGCAGTTTACGAGGCGGTGCTGTGGGAGACCGGTGGGCGCTCGATGTCGCCGGACCCTTCCCAGTAGCCGATGGGGGCGACAGGTATGTAATTGCCGCCGTGGAGTACGTGACCAGATATGCAGTGGTCAGTTGCGTGACACAGCATACGGCATAAAGTGTTGCCACATTTTTTTTGCAAGAAGTTGTATCGCGGTTTGGAGCCTTCCGCGAATTGCTAACCGACGGAGCACTCTGAGCACATGTCACTCAAACGCGGTAAATGTGAATCTTGTCCATCCGGGCCAATCAGGAGGTCTGGTGGCATTTCACCCGAAGGTTCAACACCGTTAGACCTCGGTGCGGAGCTTTCCGCGCCCGGTCGAATTCCAACACCTCAAGTTTTACTACTCGGTTGCGAACGTCATCACCTCCTAATCCGACCTTCACCTCGTCCTCGTTGTCGAGCGGTGTTTCTGTATCATCTAGTGATTCAATCCACTCGTCTACGCATGTTGGTTCTAATTCGTTATTCAATTCTAGTAACTCCATGTCTTTCTCCAAAGGAATCCACGTACCGAGTTTCTTCTTATTGGGGAGTCTCGTACGTTCTCCACGTAAGTTAATGACCGGGATTAACGCCTTTCCATTGTTGACTCTAGTTACCGTCGTAGCCAGCATGACAGCTCCAGAATTCTGTGTCGGCACGAAGACGCCTTGCTCTCCATCAGGAGCCACCACGGCTACCCACACTGGCGTCACTGCTCGACGAACGAGCTTAGCTTGCCGCGCCATTCGTACGGGAGCTATCCGAGTCTCGTCGTTGTCACTACCCTCCGTCCCGAATGGGATCACCACCAGCAGGTCTTTCTCGAAGTACAGTACTTCGTTTTGGTTGAAGTCCATATTGGCTTTGTGCTTCTTCAGGAAGTCCACTCCTATGAGAAATTCGTTCGTACAGTCTTCGATGATGCACGCTGTTACGCTCACTCTTTGACCGAAGAAGTTGTACATCTCGAACGCCCATACTCCAATCACACCAACAGAAATCCGCCGACACCTTCTACGTAGTCTACGGGCGCAGGGCCTGGTACCCGTTCTCCTCGTCGCATTCAGTCGGTTCCCGCGACTGTATACCGCGCACAGTTGTCCCACTTCACCACGTTCTATCCTCCATCGACCTCCATTGTTGCTGTCGGAAGGCCGTCATCCGCCTCCACGCCAAGGCCTCTCGCCACCTTGGTCGCTGACTTCTCTCGTCGCTGCACCAGACTCACGTGAGCACGTTGGCCGGTCGGCCAATCTTGGGCAGATTGTTCTATTCGCCACCTTTCGCGTTTCTCCTTCAATTCGTTTCGTGCATCGTCGTCTTGGTGCTGACGTCGCTCGCAGCGCTCGCCGTTCATCTGGGGCGCTGCTAGTTCTATTTCAGTGACCCCATGTTGGGACGCCGTCCTTCGTCGCACAGCGCGCTCAACGCCTTGCTTCTTGCGTCACGTTCTGTCGTTTTCCTAGTTAGTCGCACCTGACCTACAACGGCTCGGTCAGGAACCGCTCGCCCGCTCAACTCCATGGTTACCGATGTCGCTGCTGCTGTGGGCGCGGTCGCATCAGACGCCGCCTCGCCTTCCTCAGATATTCGCTGTTCTTCTACCGCCACGCCGCCACCGCCTTTCTCAGATGCCAATTGTTCAGGTACCGCGTCGTGGTCCCCGCCTTCCTCAGTTATCAGCTGTTCAATCATGGGGTAGTGACTTCCGCCTTCTTCTGTGTCTCGTTCACCACTCTCGACCGCTCTACTGTATCGGCACGCGACCATTGCTGGTCTCATCGTATCTACGTACCGCCGAGCTCGCCATTAATCTCGCGTCGTTGTTTCCTGTTGCAGTCGTTTAGTCACCTCGTTCAGTTCGGCTACCGAGTCGACACCATACGGCGCTTCTTCGGTCGCTCGACTGCCACTTGTTCCATCCGTCGGTTCTCTTAGGGAATTTAGCGGTTGCACCGGACGTAGTAACCCCCTCACTACGCCCGGTCGCCGTTTTCCGCTGGCGCTGGCTTAATCTTGCGGTCGGCCAAGTAAGCGTCATTTCGGGCGCTCGCCTCCGCATCAGGATATTCTCTCGCGAAGTGCTTGCTCCCCCACATGCATAGCACCGATTGGTCTCGCTTGGTTGTCTGTCAGTGGGAGGCGCGACACGAGGAGGTGGCGGGTACGTTGACAGCTCTGGCACCTTGATCTGTCTAACATATGCTTCTCGCTTCCGCTTAGCAGGTGGCACATGCTCATCATCTGTCTCCTCGTCACCGGATGTCTGATCGGCGGTCACCATCATCACTCGCGTTTTCCACTCGGTTTTTCCCATCGTTCGTTTCCCAGTGGTTCGTTGGTCAAACGGTGCCTCGTCTCTTTCCTTCCCACGCTCTTTCTTGTTGAGTCGCCAGTATTTACCATTCCACGTTCGACCACTTGGTGCCACCTATACATTACTTTTCTTGTTGAATACACCCAGCGAGTTCGTGAAGTAGGCGTAGTCTTCTTCGGCCGCATTTTCTATCGTTGTCTGGGTACTCCTCATACCGGCTGGCATGCTATCAATGCCAGGAATCACTCGCATCCTCTGTGCCGTCCATCTGTATCGCTGTCTGAGTCGTGGCTGTAGCCCACGGCTGCCCGATGTTTCGCATGCCTCGTGCCACGATGCAGCTAGAATCATCAATTCTCGACGCCTTGTCAAACGCTTCCCCCAATGTCGATGGAGCGGGAGACAATTTGACCAGTTGCCGTGTAGTCTTCTCCAGCCCGCGGTAGAATTGACCAAGGAGGGTCTCCTCTCGTACTGGGTTCTGTTCAGCTACATCACGAAGGCCAGACGCGAAGTCAGCGAAGGTTTCTCCTGGTTGCATAGTTCTCTGCATCAGTCTCCATTCTGCTTGGGCGAGGTCCGGCCGCTCGACGTACCTTCGAAGCCAGGCTTCTTTCAATTTGCTCCAAGTGCGATCGTGCCTAGCCAATTCCATCTTGATCTGTACCTATGCATTAGCTGCATCGTCCTGCAACTTGTTCCCCACTACGTTGTATAACTCTTCATCCGTCCAATCAACCTCAATTCGAAATTCGAGCGCTTTCGACAGCCAGATCAACCTTAGCGATCCACGGCTCCACTCGTACACCACCAGCGGTAGGTTTGAATGGCTGCAAGTTCAACGCCTTGGCGTTCTTCTCGCTGCGCCGATGGCGACGGCTTCGACGAGGGTCAGAACTCCGTCGACTCTTGCGGCGACGATGGCTTCGTCCGCGCCAAACGTGATCACCACTGGAGCTGCTCGATTCGCTGCTATAGTCGTTTTCACTGGGCTCACTGCTCCCATCCGGCGATGGAGAGCGCCGTGTGATCCGTGTCTCCACTGCCCTCGACGTGGCTGCTGGAGAAGCTGATTCTGTTGCTGTGGGTTGCTGAGTCTGTCCCGGTGCGTTCTCCATGGCGTCAAGTCTCTGCGTCGGCTGTCCTACCGCGTTCATCAGTTGGGCGATGGCTGTTGCCAGTCCCGATGCGCCGGCGGCGCTCGTGGCGCCGTCTCCACCGTTGGTGTTCGTTCCAGCCGGATCTTCACCGTTATTAGTCGTGCCGGTCGTACCGCGGCGAGACGCGTCTCGTGCCGCCGTCACCGTGTCGGTCGAAGCTTCCGTACCGCGTGGCGTCGACTGCGAGCGCGTCACAACTCTACTCCTCATTCCCGCTCTAGTTTTAGTAATTATCGTTCCAGAATCCGTAAATTCACCAAATCGTAGCGTTTTTCACTTTAGTCCCCTGTATAACCACCATGTAACGTGTCTTTAGCCTATGCAGGCCGAGGTTGGTCGCTTAGTGCTGATAACGGTCAAGGCCCGGTGGTAACACTGACTTTTTTATTGTTCCTATCAACCTACTGTTGGATGCTCCTCCGAAGTGCCTCCACTGCAGCTCCCCGTACGCGTACGTGGCATCGCCCACCTAGTCACTCGAGCTTACACATCGGGCGCCTGCTCTACGTGCGACCTTCAGCAGACTCGGGCGTCTCCCTGTCCACACACTCGTCCGGTCCAGCTCGTCAGCTGCCCTCCGTAGCCGCTGCCGGGTCCGTCCGTTCTGTTCAAATGCTCTGCGAGAACGCCGCTTGCGTCTCACTGAGCGAATCGAGAAGTGAGCTCGGAAGCCGTCTGCCGGCCGCCTCACCCACCACGTTCCGAGATCGCCGCTTGCGATCTTCAACCACGCCAGCTGCGTGCGAACCAGTCAACTCACTAAATCGTGCCACGGTCACTTCGTTTTGGTCACGATCTTTCCACGCACGACCAGCCACCTCTGCTCTCATCTGGCCGTGCCACGTCTTACGACCATCGCCCTCACCTCCAGTCTGTCCATCTGCCGTACGACTGGCTGACACGACCAGCACTACATTACAGCAGTGTAGCTCAACGGAGACGCCGCCATGCTGAAATACGTACTAAGTACAGCACAATGATCCAAGTCCGTGTGGAAGTTTACAATACCTCTCTTCCTTGCTTTAGACCACAGACACTACGATGCGGGTACCCCGACCACTCTGTTTCGCCCGACAAGGCAAAGCCTAAAATCAACTGATCTGTAATACGCGAATAGGCTGTTGAAGTTCAGGTCTGCATCCGGCAGTTTGGTGCGATACCGGAGGATATCAGACCGTTGTGCGGGAGGCGGCGTTGAGACAAACAGGAGTCTAGGATCAAGAACACGGAACGGTAGAAACAGGAGCTCCTGGAGCTCGAGTCGCTTGAGCAAAATCTACTATTCCTTTTATTTTCTTCGTTGTGAGCAAGTCGTCTAGACGACCTAGTGAAGATCACGAAATATGCAGTGGTAAACAGTGTTCGGGTGAGCATGATGTCGCCTTACCGTTTCCTTCATCGTTCACTTCAACACCTAGAATTCAACGTCTGATGTGCACTTTGATTCGTCAATAACATAGATTAATCTATGGATTTCAGCCAGTCAAACGCATGCATCGATTCACTGATGGGGGGGGGTTGAGGGAAGCTAAAACCGGTCAGGAAGCGCACGTTTGGGTGGAATCGACAATATTAAAATACCGAAGTACAGTGTATTGGATACCATGTGTACAGTCACCTCACCAAAATACGTTCAGCGCTTGGCGTCCACCACGAGTGCGTTGGGTGTCCCATGGATGGGCGCGCGTTCTCAACTCTTGGGCGTCCCGCAATCCGCTTTCCAGTTGACGCGGCCGTTGACGTCCGCAGCCGCGATTAACAAATCCCCGAGCCATCTGTTGTTTCGTCAACACTGGTTGGGTCCATCTCCGCCCCACGTACGTCATCGCACTGCCGAATCGGAGCCCAAGAGGTCACGTCAAGTCCAGCATCGCATCGGTAACCGCCATGCCGTCCTTCAAGTCCGTCCAAGTGCACACCAAGTCCAAGGACTTCCGCGCCGCCACGCACATCGTGGACGTGGACCAAGTGCCCGCCCCCGCGGCCGGCAACGTGGTGGTGAGGAACCGCTTCCTGGGCATCAACGCCACGGACATCAACCTGACGGCCGGCGCCTACACCGGAACGCTGCCGCCTCCGTTCGGCTGCGGCCTGGAGGCTGCCGGCCTCGTGTCCGCTGTGGGCGAGGGCGTGACCAACGTCAAGGTGGGCGACGCCGTGGCCTACCAGAAGTTCGGCGCCTTCGCCGAGTACGTGGAGGTGCCGGCGGCCAACCTCATCCCGACGCCGGAGCTGTCTGCGGCCGTGCTCACCATGACGGTGGGCGGCATCTCGGCCTCCATCGCGCTCGAGCAGGTGGGCGAGATGCGGTCCAACGAGACCGTGTTCGTGTCGGCGGCCGCCGGCGGCACCGGCCAGTTCGTCGTGCAGCTGGCCAAGCTCGCGGGCAACCACGTGATCGGCACGTGCAGCTCGGACGAGAAGGTGGCGCTGCTGAAGAAGCTCGGGTGCGACCGCGTGATCAACTACACCAAGGAGGACGTGGCCGCCGTGCTGCAGAAGGAGTACCCGAAGGGCCTGGACCTCGTGTTCGAGACCGTGGGCGGCGACATGTTCAAGGCCGTGACCGCCAACCTCGCCGTGCACGCGCGTGTCATCGTGTTCGGCTACATCTCGGGCTACCACGGCGACAAGTCGGCCGAGCCCATGCTCGTGAACCAGCTCAACCCGACGCTGCTCATGAAGTCGGCGAGTGTGCGCGGCTTCCTGCTGCACAACCACGCCAAGTTCATCCCGGTGCACATCGAGCGCCTGCTCAAGCTCATGGCCGAGGGCAAGCTCAACCCCGGCGTAGACCCCACCGAGTTCCGCGGACTCGAGAGCATCCCGGAAGCCATCGACTTCATGTATGCGCGCAAGAACATCGGCAAGCTCATCATCAAGCTCGAGTGAGATTCGTTCAGCGGTTCCCGCCCGAGGTACCTAACTCGACAATAACAGTGTTTTCCTAGCTGATTTCGTTTGCTTTAGATGTTACTTTCACCACCTCCTTCGAACACTCTTCCTATTAACTTGTTGTTGAGGAAAAGGAAAAGTATATGAAAGGACTCAAGAGAAGCGTGATTATCAAATGCAAACGATTAGGTCGTATCCAATGGGAATATGCTTTCAAAGGAAAATAGAAAAAAAAACAGGTCAGGCGCTTGCACTTTGCTGGACTGACGTTCCAGCCAGCTCAAAGCACCTTCATTTCCGCGATCTGTGCATTCCGGCAGCATCACTTCGTCGAAGACCACGCTGCTCACAGTGTGGTCTGCGAAACACAAAAAAAACGAGATTGTTGGACCTTTCTGTCTGTACCGCGATTTGCTTTGTGGATTTTGAGAGTAAGGCAAACCCCGAGATACCAAACAGATTTTAGTGGCAATGTCCAGGGCATCGATGTACCCCTTGAAGAGGTCTTGTCATTCAAACGAGGCATGTCTTACTGGCTGCAAAGGGTATTGGAAGCTTGAACGAGGTATGCCTTCTAACAGCAAATGACCCCCCCCCCCTCCCGCCCCTAACCTATGCTTAGGCTGCGATTGCGAAGCATAGTTCTATTAGTATTTATCGTAATGGATGGATTTCGATCAAATACAAAAAATGTTTCATGATACATCAGAGGGTATTATGTTAGTTGTCTTTAGTGTCCCAGTTTTCTATAAAAAACGGTCAGGAAAAAAGTTTGCAAGCAAAAAGCGCTGCACGCATCCTCATTGTTGAGTTCTCCTACCTTAGTACAGTAATCATCGAGAAATCTCTGATGTGGGCGACATTCGAGCATAGTCGTGTTTATTCACGTTGCGCATTAGAATTGATTATTCGGACCAAAACGTGGTCTGCCTAAAAACCTCACGCTTGTCAACTCCTGTCTAGATTTTTACTAATTAAAAAGCCATGGAAGAAGAAGATGTTCTCGAGGGCGTGCGCATTGTGTGCCATCAGCACTCCAGGATCGCGGCTCTGCCTCACGTTGTGCATCTCATCAACGAGTTCGCTGACAACATCTCTCCAAGTGCGCTGACTGACTTGCTGAAAGCAGGTACCAAGGGTCTGTTCTTGCACGTACTCCGAGATGTAGAATGTAGCGCGAAACTCCTTCGGTACGAGAAGATGCGCCAATATCGGCTCGCAATGTACTTGATTCCATCCAAAATGACGATGGGGGAAGGGAAGCTGAATGCCATAAAGGAGCTGTACAAGCGGTACCTCGGCACGGTGGATGCTAAAACGATCGCAGCCGTGGCAAAAGTGCCTGAGCTACCTGTGCTGAAGTGGCTATATTCATGTCAGCCTAAGATGTTCACGAACGCTGTGTGGACACATTTATTCGAGAACGCCTCGTTGGAAGGACAGGCTGACGTAGTACACTGGTTAGTCGAGTTATTCCCCGATACAGTCCGTCGGCCAGTCTTTGCTGTTCATGGAGGCCACTTTGACCTCGTCCAGTGGCTGCTAAAACACACAAGTTGGGATGAAATTTCTCGTCAACGTGCTTTCTCAGCCGCTGCTAAGGAGGGAAAACTCGAAATTGCCAAATTGTTATACCAACACAAGCCGGCAATGACCAGACTGTACTGGCCTCCGGAAGCAATCACGTCTCTCGAAATTGTGCAGTGGCTCCGTGAGAAGAATTTCTGGAGGTTCGATGAACTCGTGCTTGATACGGCCATTAAGAGAGGCCATCTGGAAATGGTGCAATGGCTGCACGTGAACTACTCCCAGCATTTCACGGCGAACGCGAGGGATTCTGCGGCGGAATATGGTCATTTAGAGCTGGTCAAGTTTTTTCATGCCAACCGTACAGAAGGATGCACCAAGAAGGCAATGAACTCCGCAGCAAAGAACGGTCATTTGGAAGTCGTGCAGTGGTTACACGAAAACAGAACTGAGGGTTGTACCACCGATGCGATGGATTCAGCCGCATACAAAGGTCACCTCCACATTTTGAGGTGGCTGCATGCAAACCGAAATGAAGGCTGCACCGTCCAAGCAATGGTACTATCGAGTTGGGAGAAAAGCTACCTCGACGTTGGGAAGTGGCTTCATGAATATCGAGGCCTTCGGCTACCAAGCACCTTTGTCAACGTGGCCGCTGCGGCAGGAAAGATCGAATTGATTTCATGGCTGCATTTCAATGGTAAAGGAACTTGGTCGAAGGAAACGATGGACGAGGCAGCAAATCATGGCCACGTCAAGGTGGTGAAGTTCTTACACAAACACCGCAACGAAGGGTGCACCAAGCACGCGATGGTCAAAGCAGTCAGATACAATCACTTGGATGTGGTAAAATGGCTGACGGCAAACAAGCGGAAGACTAGTACAGTCAAACCCATGAACCTAGCAGCGGCACATGGGCATTTGGAGGTTGTGAAGTGGCTGCACGAAAATGGTCGAGGAGGCTGCACCACCGTTGCCATGACTGCGGCAGCTAATGGTGGCCATCTGAGCGTGATGAAGTTCCTCGCCGCGAATTATTCGCTGAATTGGTCGGAGAAAGCAATCGCGAAGGCACAAAAGAACGGTCATACCACGGTCGTGAAATGGCTTTACTTCCACTTGGGGATGCGGCTGTTACCGGCTTTTGCAATTAATGCCGCTCGCAATGATTACATCGACCTCCTGGAGTTTATGAGTACGGAAACAGACTTCTGCCGTAACACAACAGTATTCTACTCAGCCGACGGTAACAGGCATCCTGAAGCTGTGCAATGGTATAAGGACCACTACGGCAACCCACGCAAACGCAAGCGTCGTCAAGTCTGATGCCGCGCTTCTCTTTGACGAGCGACAAGCAAGTTTGACCTGGTAATTTTGTTCTTGCGCGATAATGAATTTTTCGCGGTCCATCCCAGGCATGGTTATTAGATCGTCCAGCAGCTTCCATCGTTTGAAATGTTGAAGGTAGGCCAGGCACAATCGAAACAGTTTAACAAAACACAGCAGCAAGCAGCTACTGCTAGGTGTACCAGCTCACAAAACCGTTTTACCCTCAGCTGAGAGCTTTGGATGCACTACAAGGATTCATCAAACAGAAGAAGAAAATATAAATTTGTTCCGCGTAGTACATCTGGCCTTCTCAATCAGAGGATTTCCCATTGCGAGACCCACCCGTATGTCTATCGTCGCTACTCAGATGCCACATTTTTTCATCCACCACGTCGAAGCTCGCTTTTGTTCACGTGAGACGACATCACCGCACAAAGGAAAATGATCACACAAGTCGTAGGAACACTTTCAATTTTACTCTCAGTCAACAACGATCCCTGCATCCCAGTTACCCGAGCCACACGAGACGATGTTTGGTTCATTTCGACGGGTGGAAGCATCCGAGAGGAGTTCTCATCTGAGCTCAATCAAGTTCCCGCACCAAGATGCCTATGGTGAGGTTGCGGATCCCTGCAACGAGGATGGAGACAGCAACCAAGGAGCCTTGAGACACGGAGGCGCTCCAAATCTGCTTTCTGCCCAGTCGTGTGGGCTTCTAGCGCAGTATGCGGTCGTAGGACTGATGATGGGGGCTCTACCCAGCGCGATCATGCCGTTTCTCGGGTACTATCTGAACATGGAGGGCCAAGCTACGACCTCGGCTCGAGCATTGCTCGGTATCCCCTGGTCTGTCAAGGTTTTCATCGGGATTATCTCGGACTGCTTCCCTATCTGTGGTTTCCGCCGTCGGCCGTTTATGATCATCGGCTGGGGTCTGTGCACGATCTGCCTCATTGTTATGGCGGCGTTGCCCGTGGGTAGACCTTACTTTCCTGAAGCATCGTGGAGGTCGATGAAACCCAGCCAATATACCCCGCAGGAAATTACTGCCATCAACTCCGACGCCCCCGACACTGGAGGCGAGTACGTCGTCCTCATGATGTTGGCGACACTTGGTTACGTGATTGCCGATGTGGCAGCTGATGGAGTAGTCGTCGAGTACGCTCAGAGAGAGCCCATCGCAATTCGAGGACGGACGCAGACCGCCATCTACACTGTACGAAGCATCTTCAGCATTTTCGGCAGTCTTCTGGTCGGTTTAGGTCTGAGCTCGCCTGCCTACGGTGGTGACTTTGACTTCGGCATCAGCTTCCCACAGTGTTCGATCATCCTGGGCGTCTGTTGTGTACCGGCGATCCCAATGACCTGGTTCTTCGTTGCTGAGCAGCGTGTGAGAAGGCCAGACCTCAAGACGTACATGAACATGCTGTGGGAAACACTGCAGAGTCGCGCCGTCTACCAGGTCATCGCGTACAGCTTCTTTTCGGGTGTGCTCGGCGGTATCAGCTACGTAGCGGTAGACCCGGTGACGATGTATTGGGCGCGAGCCACGAGTTTCAACATCTCCATTTCACAGACCGTCGGTTCTGGGGTGACGGCTCTCACACTAGCGTTGATGGGGCGCTACGGCCTTGACTGGGACTGGCGTCATGTCATCGTTGTCACCACGATAGCCGTCGTCGCACTTGATTCTGTGTGCACCATGCTCACCACCTGGGCCGTCGTGCGCAACCAGTGGTTTTGGCTGGGCTTGCCCATCGTAGAGACCATCCCGTCAAGCGTGAATTTCATTGTTTCCAGCTTCGTCGTCGTCGAGCTGGCTGGCAAGGGCAACGAGGCCGCCATCTACGGCCTGCTGACCACTGTTAGCAACCTAAGCAATCCATTCTCAGCGACGCTGACCAAGACTATTAACGAGCCTTTTGCGGTAACCAACCGAGATATTCTGAACGATTCTCACACCACGCGCCGCAACGTCACGATCACCGTGCTCATTTCGTATGCGTGCAAACTCTTTTCCTTGGTGTTTCTCGGGTGGCTCCCTAGACAAAAGACCCAGACCCAAGCGCTCAAGCGCAGTGCCCAACACAGCAAGATACTCGGCGGGATAACGGTCTCATACTGCATGTTCGCGCTGAGTTGGTCACTTCTCATTAACTTGTTGGGAGTTTTTAAGAGTACAAGATGCCTGAAGATCGTGGGCGGGTGCTGAGAGCACTCTATCGAAGAGTGCAGATAATGCCCAATCAAGTCGAATTTGACCTTAATTAAGCAAAAGGAAAATGTTCTCGCGTGTTTGATATTATTGTTAAGCTGTTGGCAATATGTGTTTGAAGGACCTTGAATTTTGATAAGTACACGTATGTATCCTTGCATCTGTAAGAATGGTACCTGGACATGGACCATAATTTCGCAGTACTGTACAGTACAGTATTCGACCATCAACAAAGTTGTCTCAATTGGCCCACATTACTGCCATCGTCACTGACAGCGGATATCGTACTGTTTATCTGTGTCAGTCTTGATATTAGAGGTTGAAGTTGAGGCATTTACGGCGGCGCTTGCTTGTCTTGTTCACCTGCCGCCATGAAGCATAGGTCCCCGTAACATTCAACCAGAGCATGCGAAGTGAATGCCTTTCTCTTTCGTGACACTGACATTGCTGTTGTGGATGATATCAACTGAATGGTACATAAGCTGTCGCAGCCCTACTTGAGAGACGACGGCAAAGATGTCGTGTCCCTATCTGCCGAATTGGAGCTGTGCGGAACCATCGCCTTGGCAATTGCCTCATTAGCGAAACAGCGCCTCGTTCTACTAGTGCTGTGTCAACACTGCTTAGATGTACTACTAGCGGTCACCGTTCGCTACAGACCACGGGACCTCGACGAGGTCACGACGTGCGCGATGAGACCTTCTCGATTTACAGGGAGCTAAGCCCCTAGCCGCGAGGACATGATTCTGTGAGCATTAAGCAACGAATCGCCGCTTCTGGCTGTACCAACGAAGGTTCAATTGGCGAAGAGGTCGTCACATGGGCGTGCAGACCTTGTGCAGCTGCAGCAGCGTTGTGTGGCGTAATACATGGTGCAGTTCATACACAGAGGCAAACAGACGAGCGCGGTCTAGAAGTCAATCTTTGCCCTGCAATAGAGTTCAGGCCGGCTGGCGAAACCGGTTCTTTCGCGCGTCTGACGTCTCACCAAGCAGCGCTGCATGTTTCTAGCAAAATTTGTGACGATCCAAAACTTGAGAAACTTACTTTCTTTAGCATAAACGATTTTAACAGGCGTACATAATCCAGTCAAACCGGTACAGTACTTCAAAGTTTGCCGACCAACGTCATACACTCACAGCTAGGTTCTTGCCCCCCCTCTCAGTTTTCGACAGCTTCGGTAGCCTGGATCCATTTCTGATGGAATCTATAGAGCCCCTCAAGCGCTTCCTAGCACTGTATTGTATCAGCGAGGTCTCGACCGGATCATAGCCGGTCGTTTTTCTGCTTGGTGTGGCTGTCGATTAGACGAAAACTTCAGAATTGAAGTTGTCCCCCGTGGCCCATCAACACGGCCCTACCACCACCCAGCATCATCCGCCCTCGAGCCAATGCGCACGTGCGTCCTACAGAGCATG
>BSXT01000255.1:0-24488 GCA_030267785.1 Phytophthora fragariaefolia
CAAGTTGCGGCGAAATAAACCACCAACGACAACTCACGAGCTATGGATACGATGAACTGAGAAGTTAATTCCTTCGGTAACGAAGTTTCACAAGGGCAGACCCACGCGGGTCCGCTTGACGAACTTGACAGATAGGCTGGTGTTGTGTCCAACTCACTTGGCTATTGTCGCATGGGTACCGATAGGAACCCTCCCAAAGCAAGTGGGATACGTGCGACTTGACTCCAAGAAGTACTCGGAGTGGCAGGTCCTCGCGTATGAGGCCGTTCGCGACAAAACACTTTTCCGTCGTGAACGTGAATTGTACGAGGAGTGGCTGGCCGCCCAGCCCCCGGCAGTGGACCGCCCATCCTACACACGACCCAAGCAGATACTACGCCGATATCTCGACAACTCAGATAGCGATTCCGGCGGCACGATAGCGGGCGAGGAAGCCGAGGATTCATCAGTGGATGAAGACCCGGCAGGATCACATGAGGTTCACGAAGGAATCGTGTCCGTTGCGATTTCAGGTCCGCCAACGGCAGGGAAGATCAAAACAGCACATTCAGAAAATGCTACAAGTAAAGCCAGAGGAACGGTTCATGCAGCCGTAGTTTCGGAAGCTATGACGGACAGTGAACCACCAGGCTGCTCATCAGGCGTGCCAATAGCGGTCGCAACGACAATTGAGGCCTCTCCCGACAACTCAATCGACGTTCTGGAACAAACATTTGTCTCGGTAGTACGCGTGCTTACTACAGAAGGTACTGACAGGGGTGCCGACAACTCATATGAGCAACTCATATGAACATGTTGCTGCTGAATTTGAACTCGAAGATTATGCCAAAGAACTAGCCTTCTTGCCCGATTCGACAGAGCCAGCTGAGACCAAGCTGGATTACACGGCAAATAATGTCAGGAACCCCGAGTTGTCGGCAGAACAACAAGCTAGCTTGATCGCAGTACTGAAGAATCATGATAACATAATGATCGCTAGCGGCAACGCGCTGCCTCCACCGGCTTACGCGGCGTTTGCGACATCGATGCAGGGGGACATGCGCCGATCAAGCAACGCGCGCGGCGAATCCCACTCCGACAACTGAAAAAGCTGTATGAACTGCTCAAAGGGCTACTCAAGGCAGGACTTATCGCGTTTTCCGACAGCCCGTGGGCATCCCCGATAGTCATCGTACTGAAGAAGAACGGTCTCGACATCAGGCTCTGCATCGACTAGAAGTTGGTAAACACAGTGACGATGATAATGGAATACGCGATGCCACTTGTCGACGACCTACACACGGACCTCGAGGCATATTTGTAAAGTTGATGTATCTGCTTCGCTGGTGGTAAACATGTCCGCATTCGGGCTATTAATTAGCTGTGACACTGGGTCCGCTGTGACCGAGTCTTCGTGGACCGCATCGAATTTTGTCCTGTGGATTTGCTGACCAATGCATCCATGCTTCGTTCATGAGTTGTCGTGACTTATCGGCACGTTCTTCTGCAGCCTGCATCCGGTCCGCGATAGCTCGCCAGCCACCCTTGGGTTGCACAAAGCCCCAGAGAGCGTTGTCAATCATGCGCTGATAAATCATCGGCGCATTCTTAAGGCCAAAGGGCATGCGTAGCCACTCGGAATGGCCGAGTGGGCACACAAACGCAGAAATTTTACGTGCCCGCATTGTCATTATGATGGCCCAAAATCCGCTTGCAACTTCAAGCGAGCAGAACCAGCCCCAGTCTTTGACCGGTGATCTTTCGTTGACGACGTCTGCTTCGGTGGCAAAACATTTGACGAATGTCTGGCAACACTGGACAAACTGCTGAGTCGTTTTAAGGAATGCAGAATCAGTATCAGCTTCACCAAGAGCATTTTTGCGCAGTCACGAGTAGATTCCCTGTCCCACGATATCTCACGGGACGGTATGCGAGCCAATTCAAAGAAGCTAACCGAGATCGCCAAGCTCCCATTTCCGAAAACCAAGAAGGGCGTTCAATCTTTCCTCGGTGCAATTAATTACTCCGGCCGCTTCATTCAAGATTTCGCTGCATACGGTGCAGCGCCCTACCAGCTCAAAGATGATAATTTCAAACCGGGGGGTGACTTATCGATAGCTCGGCCAAGTTTCGCTGCGCTTCAACGAAAACTCGCCGATGCCCCTATCCTACGGCATTTTGACAAGTCTAAGGACGTGCACCTGATGTTGTTTGCGAATGAATGGGTACTCAGTACGACAATTCTCCAAATGCATGACGACAAGTTACACCCAGTGCGATTCTGCGGCCGCGTCCTTAAGGTCTCAGAGCTCAACTATCACCCAGCCGAGAAAGAAGTACTGGCCTTGCTACTAGTGCTAAAAATGTGCTACACGCAACTCGCGGGCAGACAACTGAAGGTATACACCCGCTTCTCAACTCTCGATTGGATCTACAAGTCGAAATCGCTGTTCGGCAGGGCATCCCAGTTCGCGGTACTACTTTCGCCATGGCATTTGGTTGTACAACGAGTCAAAGAAAAGGATTGCGCCTTCACGCAACTACTCCATGCCAAGGTAACCAACTTTCTCGACTTGGATGACGCGCTAGCACCTGTGGCGCCACCAAAGCAAGGGCCGCCGACAACTCGGCTGGACCCCAGCTTGCTATACGCGCGCATACCGATATCTCATGACGGCTTTGTGGTCTCCTTTGACGGGTCAGCGAAACCCCCGAAATTTGGAGGCTACGGTAGCTGTTCTTGGATTGTGTGGCGACTTCCCGACTGGAAAATAGTGATAGCTGCGAGTGCGTACCTCGAGACCACCACGGTAAACCTCGTCGGGTACACTGGCATGAATAATGGTGTACTCGCAGGCTTGAACTTGGCGCCGACAACTTAATTATCGTGGGGGACTCGAGGCTTGCAATCCAACAATCCCTAGGGGTGATCGCGTGTCGAAAGGAGTCGCTAATGACCATGCTTAACCGACACAGAGAACTGACAGCACGACTCCGATCAGTTAAATATCTTCACGTAGTCCGTGAATATAACGCTGCCGCAGACTCACTTGCGGGAGAAGCCCTAGAAGCCAAAGTCTCAAAAGTTGTGCTAAGTGAAGAGCGGAAGAAAGAACTATCGGAGCTCAATCGCATTCAAGAAGTCATTTACGAGTCGGCGGCAGAAGAACCAAAAGCAAATCAACCCGAGTCAAGGAATTTTGTTCAAATTGCAAACGGAAATACTTCCTTGCCACGTAAAACCTTCGCCGATTTTGTCCAAGACGAACCAGTCGCCATCTCAGTGATGACTAGACATCAGAAGAAATCAAGGAGAAAACGTGTCAGATTTGCCGATGTGCGTCCCAGTGGTTCAAACGAAGACTTAGACGAAGCCATTCCGACAAGTCCCGACAACTCAAGCGAAGAAGTCCAAGCACTAGCAGATAACGGAGCCATTCTGACAAGTCCCGACAACTCAAACGAAGAATCTCAAACACTACCAACAATACCAAACACCGAAGATATCGACCTGGGTGCAGCCCAAAATGAACGACGTCGGCGGATAGCCAAAGACCAAGAAGAAGAGTTGAAGTGGGCGAACTTAAAAGCCGTTTTACGAGGCAACTCGGCGAAACTGGGATACAAAGCAGCACGAGACGCTTGGAAAGTAATGGATCAGTTCGTGCTGTCAGAGGATGAAGTGCTTTACTATGAAGGAAAGAGTCGTCGGAAGAGAAATGACGAGCAAGCCGAGATTGCGCTGCGTCTAGTGGTACCAACCACGATGGTTCAAGAAGTCTTACAGAATTGTCACGACGCGCTGGAAGGAGCCCACCAAGGCGTGGTGCGCACGTACCAACGGGTCAAGTTGGATTATTTTTGGATCGGATTATATGCAGATGTCGAGAAGCACGTGCGACCATGTCCGGACTGCAGTTCAAGCAAAAGCAGACCTTATCTGCGAGGACACTCACCGGGGAACATACTGGCCGAGCTCCCGTTCCAACTGGTGTCTATGGACTTTGTTATACCTCTGCCGACAACTCGGAGAGGGAACGCAGCGTTGTTGCTGTTTCAGTGCTCTTTTACCGGATTCGTAATTGCGAAAGCTATGTCCAACACCGACGCTCTCAGAGTCACCCAAACATTCGACGAGTGTGTATACCGACGATTCGGCGCGCCATCGCTGATCAGGCATGACCGCGACCCAAGGTTTATGAGTGAAGTATTCCAATCATTTGCCAAAATGATGCAGTCGAAGTCCAGAGCGACACTGAGTTATCGTCCCCAGGCGAACGGGCAACAAGAGCGTTCAGTGAAGACGGTGATCCAATCTGTGCGAGTTTACGCCGAAGACCCACTACAACAAGACTGGGACGAGATCGTCGAGCGACTCGTCTTCGCCATCAACACCTCTATGGATACAACTCGAAGAGAGACACCCTTCTACCTGGTTGACGGCTGGGACGCGCGGTCAACACTACGAGCCATGACGTCGTCATTACGGCGAGGAACAGCGAAACAGTCCGACGCGCTGGCTTGGAGACGCGAAGTTAATCGACAACAAGAAATAGCACTAGAAATGGCCAAGGCCTATCAAGCCACTGAGAAAGCAAGACGAGCGAAAGAGCACAACGATACTCTGAGTCGACAGGAACGCGCCACGACGACTCAAACAAGACCAAGTGACACGCCAACAGGACCACACGAGCAAGCCGAAGACTTAAACAACGTCGCGAGATCACCCAAACCACGCTTTGAGGTAGGCAACAGAGCCTGGCTATATATGGAGAGAGTCAAGCCAGGACTCACAAAGAAGCTCGCCCACCGATGGCACGGACCATTCCGAATCAAGAAGAAAGTCGAAGAATACGCCTACGAGCTCGAGTTACCGGACCGAAGTGGTATCGTTTTCATCCAGTGGTTCACGTATCGAGATTGAAGCCCGTCAATGAGTTCCAAAGTCGGCCGACAACTCGTCTTGCGCCCGACATCTCAGAACACACCCGACTAGGCTTTGACGAAGAATTACTGCCTGAAGACAGCTGGGAACCGGACCCACTTGCGGGTGAATACGAGATCGAGACGATTCTCGACGATAAAACACCACTCTCGACATGTACCGAACGACCGGTGCGCGAATTCCTGGTAAAATGGGTTGGTTACGATGAACCAACGTGGGAGCCGGCTTCTAATTTGTCATGTGGAGGTCTAGTTTACGACTATCTCCGGCACAAACGTAGCGAGCAACGTTTCCAGATGGTTCAAGTGGCGGACGAAGATTAGCAGACCGTCACGACATCTCAAAGTCTATTTGAACTGCGCCTGGGTCTATGCAGCCCAGGAATGCAGACGAAGACAGTTACTGCAGAAGAATGCATGATTATATCCGAATTAAATGTGTCTCGATTGAGATTAAAAGGAAAAGGAAAACGGACTAGACCAAGCGGCTACAACTGAAGACCTGCACGAAAACTCAACTACTGGATCGCAATAGTAAAGGCAGCCTGGGGACATCAAATCTCGGTGATGTCATCCCGAGCAGCCGTCGCCACTTTGACCAACAGACGCAGCTGGTCGTCACGGGTCGGAGCACTATGGACGGGACCAGTCGGCAAAAGCGGTACGCCCGAAGAGGACTCGTCTGGCGACGACGGAGCCGACGAAGCCTGGAGCCAACTTGTAGAGATCTCGTGAGGGTCCAAAGACGGGTCCGAAACGACTTGACTACGAACAGCATCAAGTGAAAACCCAACGGGGACGAACAAAGGGCACGACGGATTGCACGGAGCAAACGTCGTGTTGTAAGGATGTTGGGCAGGAACTTCAGTCCATCCATTTCGCCAGGGCTCTCTCTCCTCCAGCTCCGACAACTCGCTAACTCAGTCTGCCGTCTTCGGAGCCCACGTGAGATGTTCCAGCGAAAACCCAGGCATCGATGGTTCAAACATCAACTCAGTTTCCACATCAGGAAAGCGGTCGCTGAGGCACCATTCCCACAACGTGCAGATCAATTTCTGCCTAAGCCTGTCGCTTCGTTGCGCGCGCTCCCGCACATAAGCCAGCCAGCGGTCCTTAGCGGCATCCACGCTAGATCGAAGAGCTGGGCGGGAAGCCTCGTCAAACGAGTCCTCGATTGTGCGGTAGGCCACCTCGAAATAAGCCTTAACTGCTCGAGTGGGCACCCAGTGGTCCCGCTCCCACAAGGCGAATCCCATGGCCGCATCAGCCTCGTTCCCAAACCCACGAAACATGCTCCAGTAACCACGAAGCCAAAGCGGAACAGGAGCACGCTGCGAAACCTTGCAGTTCGGGTCAAAAACAGTTGTATCAAACAGACACGCTTGTGGCGGAAGACTCCTGCGGAGACGTTGCCACGGGTGACTGGGATTGGTATAGTCCACGAACGCTTCCAGCGTAGCCACTGTGCACGGAACCCGAGTTTTCGCCGGCGCCGGAGACGGCAGGTGACAGTTGAGTAAGCGAATTCAACACTTGGCAGCACCAGGACGACTAAACTCCGGCGAAATGAAAGGCTGGGCCCACTTAGCCACTTGCATCGACACCCGAACTATCGGAGAAGCTCCAGCAACCGGAGGAAGAACTGGAAGCGGACGCTGGGATCCTCGGTCCGAACCTGGCATCGACGATAAAGTCGCAACCACCTGAGATGTCGGTCGCGACATCCGAGTTGTCGACGAGCGACGACCCGGCGATGCCGGAGGCTTCACTTGCTTACGGGACACCCCACGAGAACCGAACGCGTAACGGATGCTGCGGAGACATTCACTTGACTCTTGGACGCGCTAAGAGAACTCGACGAGCGAGTAGTGGAGGCTGCTGGGGGCTCCGCTTGTGTGAGGGAAGTGGTTTGAGACCTAGTCAGCGACAACTCAGTCAAACCCAGCACATCATCATCGTCATCTTCCAGAGCCTCCAACAGGAGAGCGGAACGAAACTCCGAGCTGGCAGCCTTGGAACGGAGAACCGGACCGCGGCGCTGCCCATCGGTATCACCAGTTACGTCGCCAGGAGAAGTATCCTCACGAGAACCAGCGGAAGGCGGTGGCACAGCCGGCAGTACATCAACAATTTCCACGTCGTCATCAGATAATACGAGAGTGGCCAAAGACTCATCACTGGAAAGAGCTGGCAGGGAACGCAGCGGACGAGAAGTCGGGGAAGAGCGAACGTTTTGCAGCGTAGAAGCCAAGAGCCCACGTGAGACTCCACCAGAATCGAGCGTACCAGAAGAAGTCGGTGGAGGAGTGGAACGAGCAGCAACCTTCCCCGACAAGTCGAGAACACGTCCGGGGGCAGGGCTTGAAGTGCGAGAAGCCGCACGAAAGGCAGCACGTGAAGATGCCCCAGCACCACCACGGTGTGAACTGGAAGGTCGAGAAGCGCCCCGAGATAGAGTCTTCGTGCGAATCTTGGGTGCGGACGGAGAGCGCGAAGGCGGCGACTTATGGTCCCGAAGATTAGAGCTAGATGCAGAAGACTGACTCTCTGAGCCCTGCGGTACTTGAGATGTCGACGTCGACGCCACCAAAGAAGCTGGAGCGACGGAAACAGCAGCCTTCGCATCCCCAGATTCTTGGGATCAGAAGGAGACTCTTGGACACTGGAAGCCGAGTCAGACTCCGAGTCATCGTCAAGAACACGGAGGGGACGGCGAACGCGTTTGCGAACCAGAGCACGCGGTGGTGTTGCGGCTTTCCTCTTGAGCCTGCGTCCACGAGCTGCAGCCAAAGAAGTCCCGGGAGACGTTCGACGCGATCCCGCAGCTTGTTCCTTTGGAGACATCTCACTGGGCAAGGCCGAGACCAAAAAAGCTGCCCGAGCAACGTCATCAGCAATCTCGCCCGTGGAACGAGATGCATCTGCAGCCTTCAAAGCGTCACGGACGACAACTCGAGTCTCATCACTTAGATCCAAGAGGTTCCAATCGAGCTCACCAGTGGACAGCCCTGAGGAAAGACGCGAAGGAGTGAGAAGACCAGTACCCCGAGGAACACAAGTGACGACAAGTCAATACGCACCTTCGGTTACCAAGACAAGGGTGTCTGGGTCCGTTTCCTCGAGCTTGGCTCGAGCACGGAGGGTCCGGTTTACAGTGACAAGCCGCTTCACGCGCTCTTGAAGGTCCTCAGTGCGCCGACGAAGCTGAGCTTTCGCTGACACATCCGCAACGCTTGAGACAGAAAGTAAGTTGTGCAGACGACGACTCTGGGCGGTATTCGAGGCGACGGCGGCCTTGAACGTTTCTCTCTCGCTTGCCAACTGGGAAGATAGTCGCTGTACGGAGTCTTCGGTAGCCTTGACGCGGGTTTCCAAGCGCTGATAGATCTCCTTGTGTTGCTCAACAACAGCGCTCATGGTTTCCGCGTCATGGCGATATCTCGCAGCGATTTCCTTGGAGATCTTGAGTTGTCGACGAGTTTCCGCAAGCTCCTTCATGGTCGAAGACGTCACCGCCGCCTCGTTCTCTCGACGGAAGGCTTCCTTGGCGAGTTCACGCTCAGCTGCAGCTTGAGCAGTCTCAGCGGCGTACACTTGAGCTCGGAGGACGGCGACGTCCAACGAGTTATCGGGACCAACTTGAGTATTGGGAACAGCTGCGGCGATGACTTCATCCAAGCTCTTCGCAGCTTCAAGTTTGGATCGAACCTGACGATCGCCTCTTATGACAGGCTCCAAATGCAGACCGACGACAAGTCGAGATATGGCTTCCAGCCGCGGGCCAAGTACAGCGATAACCCGCTCCGAGGTCTCAGCGGAAGTCTCCTCCAACATCGACGACAGCATCTCGGGAGCGGCGAGGGAGTCATCCTGAAAGGCCAGCAAAACCAGCAATCGCACCGAGGAGTCAATAATCCAAGCCAAGTGGAACATAACATCAGAAATCAAAAGCAATAGACGGCTCACCCCATGGAGCCGTATGGCCTCGGCAGGACCAAGAGAAGCAGCATAGGGAGAAGTGGACTTGGACGGTACGGCTGGATCCTGTGAGGATCGGATCCCATACGAGTTAAGAAATGGACGAGGACTCAAGCAATGGAACGACATAACTCACCGGCGTTGACTCAGCAAGCGACTCCGAGTTGTCCGCAGTGCGCACAGAGGGCTCAGGCAAGGCGGCCGCCGGTGAAACCTCACCATCCTCGACACTAGTATCGGGCTGAAGTAGACGAACAACGCAAGATGACATTAGTGACTGGAGAAACAGGCCGGCGGAAGGAGCAGCCTACCGCCATATGAGGAAGGGGGCCGATGGCTTTCAAAGCTACCGATATCGCAGACTCAGCGGCTCGCGACGACGTCACGATGACACGAACTACACAAGCATCACGACGCTCACCAGGTGCCACGGCTCGTGTCGCGGTGGGAGCAGCCATTCGCTCTGTGGTGTCGAGATTCCGTCAAGAAAGCTCGTCGCTGTGCGCCAGTTGAATGCGCCAGGGAGTTATCGGACCAATCTCAACCCAACTTGATAGCCGCTGATTGGCTGAGAGGGCCAGTGACGACACGACGTCACCGTCACATCTGTTTTAGTGCATCACATCACTGAGACAGGGTGTAACAGCCGGAATCCAGCAAGGAGAAGGAGCGTATTTTGAGTCGTCGCTATCAAGACTTATTGACAGCGACATTTCAACTTGCAGTTGAGTTATCGTCAGGGGTCGCCGACTATTAGGACAGTCGCGGGAGTTCCAAAACGGACACATTTATACTTGATATTTGTATAGGACATTAGGAAAAAGAAGATATATTAGGATAGCCTTCGGGCATTAATAAATATAACAGCTTTTCCTCTCAACTACTCAAGGGCGACGTTCGGCATCCGGTAAGTTCCCGTTTGCGTCTGGATAAACCTGGTCGGGAGGATCATGCCTGTCGGTGGATACTGCTACTAGTATTGTGTTGGTGTTCATCCTGGCAAATCCAAGAGACTGTAGATTGTGTGTCAGGGTTAGGGCGAGTTGTCGCCACATATTGGGGAAGGCAGAGCGCCACCCTTTTATTACTTCCCGCCGGGGTTTAGCTCCGGCAACCTCGTATCAAGCCGTAAAAGGCTGGGACCCTTCCTTCTGAGGGCCTGCGAGGAGTGAGTTTGCGTGAGAGCATCCTAGCCGTAGCTCGTGGCTAGGGGTGCTGGGCTTTGTGGGTTAGCCTAAAGGAAACCACGGCGCACAAGGGAAAACGATCAGCCAGAGGAACGGGTGTGGAGTAGGGCCTTCGGGTTCTTAACCTTACCCGACAAGGCTACCGAGTTAGCGTGACTCGGTGGGTGTTGTCGAGGGAGTGTGCCTATGTACATTTGTGCAAAAATCTGGCGTGTCCCAACACGACAACTGGTGCCGCGACTGTAGGGCATTGAAGACAGCAATATGTAATACGTTCATGTCGGGGCTGTTTGGCGGTCGAAACTGCAAGTGTACTTCGCACCCGTAGGTGTTCACTGCCCGCTTCCACGCCACGTCATCTAGCTGGATATGTGGGGAGACATTGTCTTGCTGCACGGTGATAAGCCTCCCTTCCGCTGCACCAGGGAACTTTGCTAGGATCGATGGGAGCACGTGCTCCACCAGCATGTTGCGGTAGGTCTCCTTGTTGACAGCCACCGGATATGGCACCATAGTTCCAGCGGGGAGATTGCGACTGCTTCGTTTCGCTGGCTCGTGCGTCAAAAATACCTAGACTCCCAGCTTTCCATGAAAGAACTTGCCCGTGATGGGTTCATGGCGCGGGCGAGCTAACGCTGCCAGCACCATTACCGTGGGAATATGACGCATGCTCTTGAGCCGATGTACCGGCTTGGGATCGTCAGGAAGGAGCACAAAGTGACGCTTTATCTTGCGGAGGTAGAAGAGTTTTTCATCTACGTGGACTACATCTTCCATTTGACTGAACGATGCGTCGCTGCGCTTACGTGCCCCACACTAAATGCAATCTTCGACTCCTTGTTGTCGTCCGACAGCATGGGCTTGACGACGGACGTCTCCACACGGAGCTTTCCGATTCTCAGCTGTCGGAACAGCGTCGTTGGTGGGAGGAAACAGGCCTGGGCTGCTGCACGGATGGTGCTCCGGCGCTGCGGGTCGACCGCCCGGAGGCGCTCCAGTTCGCTGGAACGGTCGACACATCTGCGCCCAGTGCTGCGCATTCTTGAGGGCGATGCGTACACCCCGGTACGTTGGAAGTTACCCAGGGCCCGGCACCATACACGGCTGATGGTCTGGGCGCTGACCCCGAAGGTGTCTGCAACAGCAGAGAGGACACCACGAGGTAGGGTGCCGACTGTCGCCAGCAAAAAGCAAAACAGGGCGCGAGCAAAACGTAATTATGTGAATACAGCTGTTTTCACTTCTAAAGTAACGGGACGTTGCCAGCGGTGCTATTTTAAGCAATCCGCTTCCTGGTCTAAAGCCTCGACCCGCGTACAATTTGGTATCAGCAACGAACTGATTATAATTCACTCACGCGAGTTAATACGAACTGGGGATTGATTACAATTAGCTCGCGCCGAGTTAAAATGAACTTCGAGTTGAGTCATATTAACTCGGTGCGAGTTAATATGAACTGGTGATTGATTCCAATTAACTCTCACAACCAGTGTAATGGACAAGCAGTAGACTGAATGCAAGATATACAGGTGAGTCTCGGCTGCGATGAAGCCAATGCAGGCTTTGGGATATCCTTCTCAGCGTGGGGGTAATCAACATGAAGAGCTGGGGTCGGCGGTGGAACGTCGCACCCATCGTCCACCGCCAATGTAATCTACAACGCAAAGTAGCACATATTTCACTGCGCTGAATATGCTGCTTAACAATGGCTTTGAAAATCGCACTGGTTGTTTGTAGTCGCATAACTTGAGGGACAATGACATATTTGCCAGTGCCAACATTTAGTGTTAAACCACTGCACCTCGAAGTAGTTTGTAAAGTTTGTCAAACATTGCTCAGTTCTCCATTCTGTAATTTCTCGCTCCTTGACCATACAGTAGAGTGTGAGATTAAGGGTGACCTGGTGCCTACTCTTAGTGGGCGCGCGGGGGGGGTTGCAGTGGGTACTACGACACGGCCATGTAGTCGAAATTCCACTGTTGGTGCGCAGATGCCAGGTAGGTTGCCCCTGTAGCGGGGCAACACATTCGGTCAACCTCCACATTTGTGCAACACGCACTAATGGATACATTCGGGTGGACCACATGGCAGTGTGGCCACCATTTATAGTAGGAAGCAATACTGTTGACAGAAAGCAGTAGATATCTGCCAATAAGGATCATGCATTAGGGCAGAGATTCTGCCAACCACTCGTTGGCAGATCCTCTTTATATATATATATATACTAGTCGAGCGCCGCTGCTACGCGGCGGTGGGTTTACGGTGGGTCCCATACCGTTCCGCTCGCTGTGTCAGCTCGCTCCACTACAGGACTGGCCCACCTCCGCTTCGCTCTCGTGGGCTTCTTTTGGTGTTTTGTTATTAATAGTTGGAATATTATTTTTGTTGTCTTATTCATAACAAAAGTGAAGTTGGCTTACATAGCGTTTTGTAGCACTACGTCAGATTGTATATACCTTAACGTAAACCTATCGATCGCCATAATTGCAGTTATGCTAGATACTACATGTAATTGTACATCTTGCAACTATCCATGCCTTTCATGCTTCGCGAGCACACCGATGTATTTTCCCATCATTTTATTCCACGCCATTGTTCTGGCCATGCGTCACATATCGGAAGTATCAAGCGCGCTACGCTAACAACCGCTATTTAGTCTTCCATCTATCGATTAATATCGAGTAGCGGAAACTGTACATCATCATGCCTATCGTGTTTAGCGTATGCGTTCCAGTTCGTGTCGGTAACATTCGCACCAAAATGTTTCCTCGTACCGCGGTGTAATCGTACGAATGCTATGAATATCACAACCGAGCGGACACGTCCCCGCGCCTCACCCGTCTAATATTATAGATTATCATATGTTCCCATATTCGTATCAATTCACACCACCGCAGTCGATTCTACAATAACGCCCGTCTAACTGTTAGCCAACACATACTTGTGTCACTCTCGTCGTGCCAGTCAATTCCATTATATCTATTATAACGCCTCTAAGCGTAGGTTTGTTGAGGTGGCAGTCCATATGTCCACTGTCGTCTCTATCTATTAGATCTTGTACAGTTGCGTTGCTATTATTGGGTCAATCGCTCGCGTATACATCCCTACCACCCGATACTATTGACCCCGCCGTGGTGTCGCGTAGCTATTCTATCCCAACCCGTCGCGTCTTATGCACAGTTATCACCGTGGCGTACTATTCGATGATGGTCCCATTTCCTCGCCTAGCACATATTATGGTATACTATGAGCTCGCGTCCATAATCGTTCAATATGTTCCCATAAGTCCTGGATACGTACTATGCAATATGATGTATATCGTATTGTACTATGTACTCCTATCTGCTTATCTATCGTGTTGTTATCCTATGTCAGGCGACGACCCAGCCTTGGCTATGGTATACCATGCGGTACAGCAGTCTTGTTCCGTGCATATGCAATTCCAATTCCAATCGCGAGCACTACTGTATACTGTGGCCTGTCTATTGCATTGTAATCGGTTCTATATACGCATATCCTCCGGAGCATCGCCTCACCACCCTAGTCTATGCGGATCATCAATATAATGTACTATGCCGTCGTGGCGGCCCTCGACGAACTTTATTTTTAGCCAATAAGTCATATCAATAATTACGATTTGGTGTGGATCACCCGAATCCAATATCAACCTATCCGTAGCCGAGTAGAGGACTGTCGGCCAATGCAAAGTCGTGGGCCAGTATAGGTTTAATGATATAGTTGGGCAGGCCATATCGTGTACCCGTTTATGTCCAGGTTGTGGTCGCCCAATCTGTGTTCAGCTTAGACTAATCCCTACTATGGTGGGGAGCGTACACCGTCCAGTTCGTGCAGCAGCCCGCAAATAGGGAATGTAAATTGAATGTCGTCTATAAGTACGATTATGTAGTCCACATTACGATGTTGTAGTCCACATTGATATTGAGTAGATAACATGGTACAATTTCAGCTAATGGGGTCGTTCTCGCTGTCGCTCGGCAGCGGAAGGGCCAATCGGGCGCCGCCTTCGCTGCGCTCAGCATCCTTTTGTGTGGACCTCAATAATGTAAGTCACACTTCTATGTACTTCATGTCAAACCCGGTTTGTGTTCATGTTCAGCTACGTCGACTGCTAGAGCAGAACTTATGCCAGCGCGGCAAGGTTTGCCATGTTTTCAGGTTAAGTGCGATTTAATGTCCACCACATAATTATATGTGGTCCCCAAAGTGTAGCCAGAGCCGCCTTCTCTGCGTTCAGCAGCTAAAAGTTGTTTTGGCCAATCAGGGCCGCATTCGCTTCGCTCGGCAGCCAAAAGTATTTTTGACCAATCAAAAGTCCGGATTAGCGTCACACGATTGCGTTACTGACGGACACCACCGTACTCCAACTAGCCAGGCGCCGCCGCTTCGCGGTGGTGGGTGTAGGTTGGGTCCCAACCCGTTCCGCTCGCTGTTCCAGCTCGCTCCACTACTGTGTATCCCACCTCTGCTTCGCTCCGTTGGGCTGTTGTTGGGGTTTTGTAGTATTTATATTTTACGTACACGCATACACGGTGTCTATCATATTTATTGTCACTTACCCGTCTACCGTGCCTATCGTGATAATCGCGTCTATCGTTTGTATTGTGACTATCGTCTATCGTGTCTACCGTGTATATCGTGCGTATCGTGTCTGACATGCCAAACGTGTATGTCGTGCCTATCGTGTTTACCGTATCAATCGAGTCGATGGGTTGCCGTATCTATCGTGTCCGCTGTGAATCGTGTCGGTTGTGTATCGTGTCTTTCGTTTCAATCGTGTTTATTGTATCTATCGTCTATTGTGTCTACCGTGTCTATCGTATCTTGAGGTTATGGTCTTTCGTGTCTTCGTGGCGATCGTGTTCATCGTGGCTATCGAGTGGATGGTGGTTATCGCGTCTACCCAGCCCTTCGTGTCAATCCAATCGATTGTATCTGTCGTGGCTACCGTGTCTATGTGTCGATCGTGTCTACCATACATGTCATGCCGACCGTCCTCCGTCTATATCGTATTTATCGTGTCTGGTGTGTATATCGTGTCGTGTCTACTATTGTGTAATACCGTGCAATCATGGTCCCGATTCCTCGCCTAGGCCATACTGTGGCATACTATGAGCTCGCGCCTTCGCGCCTGCCGTACTTCTATCTGTTCCCAGAAGTCCCGCGTGAGAACGTACTATGACATCGTACTGCACTGTGTACCATATTTGCGTTCATATCGTGTCGCTATCCTATGTCGACCGACAGTCCCGCTTTGGCTGTGGTATACTATGGAGCACAGCAGTCCTGGTCCGAGCATACACCATCCCTATTGTAATATCGAGCGCCAGTATACACTATGCCCTGTCCATCGCGTTGCGATCGGTTCTATGTACGTATAACCACCTGTATATCATCTTGCAATCCAAGTCTACGTAGGTCGCCTATATGACGAACTATGCCGCCGTGGCGGGTATCACCCATTTTTTTAACCAATAAGACTTATTTATGCTAAATGCGAAATGGTGTGGACCACATGATCATACTATGCACCTATCGGGTACCGATTATCGAAGTATCTACCACCCTGGGGTCAACGCACCGGCACAGGGTCAGTACTATTGTGTGTAATCCATATAGCGTTCCCGTCTATGTTCAAGCCTCGAAGCCCCGTCTGCGTCCGGATTATACTAATCGGTACTATGGCCAGCGGTCTACTCCGTCCATCTCGTCCTACAGCGCGCAAAATAGGGAGTGCAAGTGGAAAGACCTCATTAAGTACGATTGTGTAGTCCACACAACTACTATGTAGTCCACCATACTATGGTGTAATGCACCTACTACTATTTCAGCCAATGGGGGGCGCTCTCACTGTCGCTCGGCAGCGAAAGAGCCAAACAGGTGCCGCCTGCGCTGGACTCTGGTGTGGACCACAATACTTCTCGACAGGGTGCTACAGACAAACGGACGGGAGGGGCACTGCAGTTGATGTTAAGACTAGCCGTTTGCCGCCGCTCCGCGGCGGTGGGTCCCAACCCGTTCCGCTCGCTGTGCCAGCTCGCTCCACTACTGGTTCGCCCACCTCCGCTTCGCTCCGGTGGGCTTTTATTGGTTTAGTGTTCTTTCTGTTAACCGTGTGTGCCGCCTCGCTGCGCTCGGCGGGGACCTAGGTTCATCAGTTTCAATGCAAATGAGGTATGTATTATCAAACGATGCAGAAATGCAAAATGGGAGACGCCTTGCTGCCTTACGATGTGTCGAAAATCTGTCGGTACACGATGTTCGCCGTGTACACTCCGTCGCTTTCTTCCAGCTCTGGATACTCTACCACCGCCTTGGTCTTGGATGGCGCCGTATCTCGGGAGAGGGTCACGCACAATTGGCCATGGGAGAAGCAGGGAGACGCCAGGTACAATCCCAGGTTGTGCACCGTTTGGCCTTGCGCTTTGTTGATGGTCATAGCGAACGCCGACTGGACAGGGAACTGCTTGCGTCGCAACTGGTAGGGAAAGCTGGCGTCGTTACCGTCGCGTATGAACACAATTCTTGGAATCAGCACGTCCTGTCCGCGGCGCTCCCCGGTCATGATCTTGGCGTGGATGACGTTGGGCTTGAGCTCCACAACCCGAAGTCGAGTACCGTTACAAAGGCCCAGATCCGGGTTCAAGTTCCGCATGAGCATCATCGGCGCTCCCTTGTTGAGTGTCAGCTTGTGAGGTGGGATACCGTTAATGTTCACCGAATTCAGGATCTCGGGCTCGAAGAAGTTCCAATCTTCGTCGTCTTGAAGCTTATCGATCGACCGGTACTCGTGAGCATCACCGTCATGTCTCGCAGCCACTGCGTCATTGATATGGTGCACCATTACGTTAGTCGTCGTCAAGATGGTACGGTTTGCAAAGTACTCGTCGGTAGCGATCGCCTGGTTGTTGACGTCGGGGTACATGACATCAATCAGTCACTTGAGACCACTGGGGATTGCGCCGGGGGCAATCACCTCGTCTTCATCCACTTCGGCTTCTGGTGGGTCACCAATCAGCATACTGCGCGGGAGTTTCATATAGTCGCGACCGAGCTGCCGGTTTACATCGTGCCTTCCCTCTTCAACTTGTAACAGAAAGTCAGAGAAATCTACAAGGTCTGCAGCGGTTTCTGCGCTGTGGGCCGCCCGCACCAGCATATTTTCTGTGAGATGTACTTGGCGGAAGTGCGACCGCAGATGAGATGACTTCAGACATGCGTCGATCGTTTCGGCTCGTGTTCCCCTCACCACGACCGAAAGGATTTGGCGAAAATCACCCGACAGAACCACTGTCTTTCCGCCAAACGGGTCTTCGTCGTTGTTCAGGACGTCGCGCAAAGAGCGATCCACGGATTCGAAGGCGTGGCGGTGCGTCATTGGCGCTTCGTCCCATATGATCAGACTGGCCTCTTGAAACAACTTCTTCAACTTGGACTGTTTGTGAATGGAGCACACCGACTTTTCGTCCAGTTTGAGTGGGACCTTGAAAGTCGAATGCGCTGTCCGTCCGCCCATCAGCAGTAAAGCAGCAATCCCACTCGGCGCGACAGCAATGGCGATCTTCCCCGAAAGTCGTACGCTTGCAAGGATGTGCTTCACGATGGTAGATTTCCCCGTGCCACCCGGTCCATCTATGAAGAACAAATTTCCCCCAGGCTGCGGATTGTGTACTGCACCCAGAACCAAGTCGTATATTGCCCGTTGACCTTCGTTGAGCTCGTCCGTGTGGTTATCCACGTCTTGCAGTACGGAATGGTCGTACCCCTCGAGTTCTCTGCGGATCAGGTTGTTTTCCAGTAGCGAGTCGAGAACCAATGTGGGGTAGTCACATAGCTGCGGTAGATCAAACCCAGCAACGGCCTGACCACTGATCTGCGCAGGTCGTTCAGGCTCTTCAGCGTGTGAAACATGATCATGTCATATTTGGTCTGGCCTTCAAGGTTACGGTACTTGTACGTAAAATCGCTCGCCAACTCATCATAAAACTGATTCCATAGTCCTCGAACATCCGACACTTGTGAGTATATCAAGAGTGTGGTAAATCGCTGTTGCAGCTAGTACGGCATCCTGAAAGCAGATGCCTCTGACATGCAAGCAATTCACTCCTGGTCGTTCTCCAACAAGCCGGAATGCATCGCTGCAGCTTGGGAAGTCGGATGAACAACATCAGCCACGGTTCTCAAATTCTCAAACGATGTCGGCCCTTTGCGATGACAAAGCAGTAAACGCAGGTAAAAGCGCTCCCTATCCATAGGCGATACGTGGATCAGACGCCCAATTGCCGCTTGGTACTTTTTGCGTCGAACCCACACTTTTGCTTTGTCATCGCATTAGAACTCTTTCGGGATTTCTTGGTACTCGTTCTCGGGTTCGGGGCTCGCACACAACTTAAAGAAACTTGTTAACATAGTAGAGCCCGCGCGACCGAGCACTCTGTCCGGATCATCATTGGGTTGGAACATCACCATTTGGCTACCTTCCAAATGCACCGTTAGTGTCGTGACCGCGTGCGTCTTGCCCTGGATTTCGTACGTCAGAATACGCATGGCTGCCTCCACCAGGGAAATGTACCTAGCATCTAGGAACCGAAGGATTTCGTTTGGCTCCGACCGGGGTTCACTGGGATCACGCACTGCTTCAATCGTAAGGACGGCCCTGTCAGACCCCTTGTAAACGTACTTGTAAAGGTATTTGATCGCGCCAATCGTGGTACAGACCTCCACGTTGATGTGGCAGTCGTACTTTTGACAGAGGTAGGGGTTTTCGGCACCACCCACTGGTTAACAGTCTCGTTTGGCTTTGAGCTTTAACTGCCAGACGCGTGCCACGATGTCAGGGCGATCTTGAGCAGTCTGTTCGTCGGGTAGCAGCACTATGATCTCAACCCATTTGGGGTTACATGTCATGGTTATAAACGCATCGGGTTTACCGTACTCCCGCACGATAGCCATGGACTCCTGATAGTGTTTGTACATGTTCCGAGGACTCCCTGAGTGTTAGTCTGGAAGAACAATACGCTTGCCGACCTGGTTCAGAAAATGTTCTTACCCAGAACCTCGGTCGGGGTGCACCAAGGTGCCAGTGGCACGATCGTATTCCGAAACCAAGACTTCACCTTCATCCAAAGTAATTGTCTCCTCGTCCAACAGTGCATTCGAGATACCGTGGTACAGCTCAGCACGAAGTTTCTTTTGGTTCTTGGCAATCTACCGGAGCTGTTCCTGTTCACACTTGGCACGTTGGTCAACGCCCCATTGTTGGAAAAGGCGTCCGCCTTGATGTAAGCGGCTTGATCGTCAACTTTCTGAAAAAGCCGATACGCCACTCACGCAGAGACATCTTGCGCTTGTTCCTGTACTTCGCACCGTTAGCGTATACATCCGTGTATGTCCATCCGAGATCTCCATACGGGAACAGCAAAGGATACTGGAGGGGGTCGTACTTCTCGTCCGTCTCGAACAGCCGCAGCAGCGAATGATCTTTTGCCACAACGTAGAGATCACGGGGTCTTGTAAGGTTACCATCTTCGATCATAGCAACGCCAACCTCGGAGACAGTTGGCAAGTTGTACGTTCTGGGATCCGAAGGCTTCGAATGCAGTACGTATCGGATGTCCCTCACTTGTATCCCCCTTGCTAAGTACTCGCGCAGCTTTTGACAAAAGGACAGAAACAAGAACTGCTGGGCAAACGGGTTGCACTCCACCATCATGTTCTCGATGTCCTGCAGTGCGACGATGTCGAGGTTTGCAAACATACCTTTTCGGCGATTCGCACGCTCTTGCATATCGGGGTCCACAATGTAGATCTGTGCAAGCTTGGGTGGCACTCTCTCGCCTGTACGGCGATCAATGTAAGGCAACATCGAGCCCATGAAATGCCCCATTGCCCCCTGAATGCGATATGTATAAACGTCACGTTGCCCCGTCACACTCTGGTCTTGATTGACGTCTCGGAACGTGTTGTCGCTTGAGGAAGCTCTGATGGAAGTGAAGGCAAACTTCTGGTTGTATGCTCGGATGTGGCGGCGGAATTCCTTGTCTCCATAAAGCTGTAGCAGTCTTGGAGGTGCCGGCTGAAGAGGAGGAAGCTGCACCCGGCCCTTGAGGCAGGAGATGAAGTCAGATTTGGCGGGCCACTTCCAAGCTTGGCATAACGGGCACACAGTAGTGGGAGGTAGCCGATGCCATCCGTCGACCACGTCTTTGCCCGTAACCATAGAAGCCCGAAAGTCCTCGTGATCAACGTGGCCAAGGCATCTCTTTGGTGCTTTGCGTCGGACCCGGTTTTGCGCACGGTCAGACTCCACCATGCTTTCAGATAGGGCTACACGCGTGACTGCATAATGAAGGCGGTCGGTTTTCCGAGCTGCTTCTACTTCCTCGGGGGTGCGTTCGACGCAACGCGCTTGATGCTGACGGCGATTCCGTTCGCGTTCTTCGACGCTTTCCACCGGTGTTTGTTGCACACGGTGCTGCTGTTGTTGAACGCGAGTAGTTTCTCGGACTCTGTTCCGCTGAGAATATGTCATCCGGGCTCTAGAGGCTTTACGACGTACTATTTCCCTTTCCTTGATGCGTTCTGTTTGAGAAGCCGTCAATTTGGCTCTCCGAGCCCTCTGTTGCTCAGCATTCCGAGCCTGTTTTGCGGCAGCTCTATCCGCTGCAAAGAGATGCGATGCGACTTGGCGTTGCCCCTCTGCGTAAGCGGCAGCAAACTGTCACTGGTGATCAGTAGGGTCGTCCTCCTCTTGCTTTGCCTCCAGCTCCAAAGTCGTTTGGGCGGGAAGTATAGACCGAACTTGTATCACCGGTACGGCTGGAGGAGCTGCAGAATTTGTTTCTGTCACGCTAAGCGAGTTGAGCTCGATTAAATTGCGCTTCTTGTTTGAGCGTCTTTGCTGCCTCTTTCGTTTCACGGCGGCGTCCTCTGGTTCCGCTGGGGTCGCGTTCACGCGCGCATTTTGAAGGAGGGCCTCCGCAATCCGTTCGCGCGTCCACTTCCGCTTAGCCCGACCCATTTCTGCCTGGCAGGACACAGCACAACACCTGTTAGACTTAAGTCTAAAGCACACTGCACGCAGCGTTAGTGGTTAGTGGTTAGTTCGGGGTCGGGGCCTTGAGTAACTTGGGATTGACTTGAGTAACTTAGTCTTGGCGTGAGCAACTTGGACTTGGTCTTGGTCTTGAGCAACAGCAACACACTGTCCAATGGCATATCCGCCCCGTCAGCAGCAAGTCTCCCCGCTGTCGGCTGGTCGCATAAAGCGCGTATTACCTAATGAATTCTAAAGCCCCGGAGCGAATTGCAGGTCAAGCGACGGCTAAATGCCTGATATAGCACGTTTTGGGACCAATTTTATTTATTTTTCCTTTTTTATTGTTTTTTCTTTGTTATACGCCCATTGTCAGCTTGCCTTTTGCTCTTGAAGCGCCGCCTCACCGCTTACAGTGTTTCTATTCTGTAGCCACATATTGTGGTGACAACGCGGGGCGACCGCTTTCTGCTCTGGCTTTTTTTTAGCTCAGGCATACCTTTTTGGTGTTCAAGAGGCAATGGTGTATTCATTTTTTTAATTGGCCCCTCCCTGGCATCAAGGAATTGTAGGGATCGCTTAACCTGCAACGCGCCCCAAACCCTAAACCCTAGAATTTAAAATCCCCAGGCAACGTGCGCCCATGCAACCGAGCCAAACAGCGATTAAATCGCCGCTAGCAAGGCAGAACCACCATCAAACAGCATGATGCCGTTGTGTTTTTTTTTGTGGGTATGGTTTTTGTGCTGCTGGGTGATCCTTTGCGCACTCCACCAATGCACGTTCCTCTGGGTTCGGGTGCCAACCTTCCAGGAACGATTCTGAGCTTAAGGAAGCGCTCGGCAGCCACAGAGTGGAATGGGGTCGGGTAGGATGGTCAATAGGCAGACGCTGATGTGCTCTCGCCAGAGTGGGCGGTGGGTTAAAAAACCCCTAGCACGCGTCCCCTGGACCGGGTTGCCCCTCCAGCCCAGGCGATTTAACAATACCCTAACCAACCCCCGGGGTCTCGGATCACATGTATTTGGACACGTAGAAGTATATACAGACATGCATACATGTAGCGCACCTCCAGCATCTCCTGCTGCCGCGCGCGTCAGATTTCAATATGGGGGATGAAAGTTGAAAGTCCGCATTAGGTTCGATTGTGTAATCCACAATAATATTATGTATTGAACATACCTAAGTAAAATAGCGTTTTGACCTATCCAGGCCGCTCTCGCTATCGCTCGGCGGCAAAAGCGCCAATCGGGTGCCGCCTTCGCTGCGCTCGGCAGCCGGTTAGCGGCCAATGGGGAGACGAATAAAAAGTGACAGGCGCTGACAGTCAAACGGACAAGAGGGGCACTGCAGTTGACGTTAAGATATCAATTTTAGGAGGCAAGACCAAGGTTAACATTGGAACTCAGTTCTCATTTTCTACCAAAAGGTTATTATTAAGTATTTATTTCGATCTAACTATACTTGAGAAGTCAAGTATACTTAATCTAAGTTGATTGTACCTACGCTTCCTCCTACACGTCGCGCACATGTGTAAGCTAAAGTAGTAGGCTAGGTAAGCCCACTACACCTGTGGTAGCACTTTGTAGTCCGTCCAACGACCACCTACGCTAGCCACGTCGTCAGTAGATGACTGGGGCGCGCAAGCTCCTCAGCCAAAATCAATCAAAGATTTGAAGTTACAGGCACTCCCTGGAGTGCTGCGTCCGACAATATCGTTAAGCCCCAACGAAGTCACAGAAGCTCGACCCGGAGCTCTGTTTCCGTCAATTACTGCCAATCACTTGCAAGTGATAGAGTCCTGAGGGAAGCAACTGGTGCAATTCCGTTCGGTGCTAGTCCGAGCCCGCCTCGGAGCACTAGAGACTCCTACTACTAGACTCGTAACGGCCACCGACGCAGATGTTACACTCGACTGCGCACTGCTACTTTGCAAGTGACAACCGAGGCGACAAGCGTTGGGTCGAGGTGGGTGCCGTGTATGGACACGCGGGGGTGATTAGGATAAATGCACCAATGGGATAGTGACGTCTGACAGTGTGTGTCTAAAGGAGGACACGCGGCGAACCTGAAGGTCGCGTCAGTGTCGAGTGGAAGCGGACGACGGGAGAGGTCACGCACGCGGCGTACCGGGTATCACCACGGGCAAATAAAGTTAAGACGACCAGCAGGAGCGGGCGCCCCGGCTAGTGGATGCAGTTGAACGTGTCGACATCGGACACGCTGTATTAAAGACTGCTGCCCCCAGTGAAAGTCCATCTCACTGCGAGAAGCAAGATGGCAAGCTAAACCTTGTCATCCAGAGAGGTAACTCGAAGCGAGAGAGGTCTCTTCGTGCATTAGTGGATTGTGGTGCGTCGAACAACTTTGTTCAACTGTAGAGTCAAGCGAGACTTGACTTCGAGGAAGTAGAACTACCTCGAAGTGTGTTGGAAGTGAGACTAGCAACGGGTGTCGTTGTTGGAACCGAGAAGCGTATCATACGTATACGCTTCTCGTATCGAGATAAGAAGTTCGTAGACGAACTTATCGTGCTTGACTTGGACGATAATTTCGATATGGTGTTGGGTATGCCGTGGCTTGCACGGCATGCCCCACACCGGCTTCTGACGAGACTTGTCAGAAGGTGCCGCGAAGTAGTTTAACAACTGCTTCGCTTCAGCATCGTTCGCGTATGCAGACCTCACGCCGTATAGCAAAGACGACGAGGGAGTAAACGTCCGTACGACGCCAATTGCATTGGCGTCGGCCTTGTGCACTGCATAATCGGGTCGACGCGACAGCGCGTCGGCCACGACATTCAATCTTCCAGGTTTGTACTCAACCTGGAAGTTGTATTCCGCAAAGAATGAAAGCCATCGTGCCATTCTTTGCGAGATGTGCGGCGACTTGATCGCCGTACGCAATGATGCGTGGTCGGTGTAGACCACGAATGGTCTACTCTCAAGTAGATACACTCGAAACTTTGCGAGTGCATACTTCATGGCAAGGAGTTCCTTGTCATGTACGGGGTAGTTGCGTTCAGCTGGCTTCAGCTGACGCGACTGGTAGTAGACCACACGATCACGTCCCTCGTGATCGTGTTGCATCAAAGCGCATCCGATTGCAAAATCGGATGCATCACACACAACGTGGAATGGACGATCTTGGTCGGCCACCGCCAAGATCGGCGCTTCAGACAAGCCCTGCTTGACTGCATCAAAGGCCTGCTGACACTCAGCAGTCCAATCCCACACAGCATCTTTCTTTAAGAGCTGTGACAGCGGGCGAATCTTGCCCGCGTAATTGCTCACGTACTTGCACAAGTACGTGGCGAGTCCAAGGAACTGCCTCAGTTCCTTGACATT
>BSXT01000259.1:0-88447 GCA_030267785.1 Phytophthora fragariaefolia
CTTCGAGCGCTGGCGGAGGGCGCAGCGCTCCATCGAGAACTGTAGGCGACTACAGTTCTCGCCCAAGTTTTACGCCCTTCGGCGGCTTTGGTGGTGGCGGGCTTCGTATGCCATCACCATTTCCGGAACGTCCCGCATCAGGACGTTCCGCGGCTCCGACGTATCATGGTTAGGAGGAAATCCTTTCCAACGAATACGAAAATGATCCGGACCCAAGGTCCGGATCCGACGATCAATAATTCGCTGGACGATCCAGCGAGTTGGCCCCCTGTGCGTCTCGCAGTGGGGGTAGAGGCGGCAGGAAGACGCCGCGGGTCTGATCCTCCAGACTCCGTTGATCGTCGGGAGGCTGTTGAACGCCTCCAGACGGCTGAGTTTGCCGCGTTACGGCAGGAGGTGGCCCTGTTGAAGGCCCAGATCGGGCAGGTCTTGCAGACCGCCTCGAACGTGCAGGCCGACCTTGGGTCGAGGTTGGCTGTTTTGCGAACGCATGTCGGCGCGCTCGAGCAGACGTCGGCGCCGAGCCACCAAAAATATATGCCTTGTGTTGCGAGTATGCCTTCAACCGCCCAACGTAAAAAGGTTGGGCGGAGGCGCATGCTGGACGGTATGTCCAACATGTATGCGCTGCCGTGGTTCGCCAACACGGTGAACGGCCCGATGAAGCGCGGAGCACGGTTGCTTGCACCGAAGTCAGAAATGCATGTTTAGCTAGGTGATGAGTAGCTAGTAAAACTAATGAACCAATTTTAAATTCATTAGTGGTGCCTCTGTCATTGTTATTAGCGTTCAGCTTCCGTCGGCCGACAGAAGCTGCAAAGGCCACTTGGCCAAACCGTATGACGGCTTGTCGGCGCTGGTCAAAGTCCACAGCTGTCGAGCTGAACTCGGTGTTCAGCTCGGCATCCTTGTCCGCTACATGCCCGGACTGTGTGTGTTGTTCGTTGGTGTTTGAAGTGTCTACGCCCGGCGTACACTCTTGACTCTCGTTGAGCAGATTACGCGCGGTCCGCGCGTGTCAACACAGCTGATATTGGTCATATCAGCGTGTTTATTTGGTTTTGTCAAAACCAGATACGCCCCACACTTAAGGAAGGCGTTACCGCTCCGATCACGCTCGGTACGCGTGGATACCTCATGGCATTCACGTAGATCGGTGTATGTCCCGTCGAGGCATGCACCGGGTTGTTGATGGCGAACTCGGCCATCGGCAGACAGTCGCGCCACTGATGGAACGAGTGAGCATAACGCTTCAATGCGTCAACCAAGACTCGGTTGACGCGCTCGATTTGTCCGTCGGTCTGCGGATGTTCCGCAGTCGACATGGACAACTGTGTACCAAGAAGTGTAAACACTTCTTGCCAGAAACGCGCTGTGAAGCGCGGGTCACGATCAGATACAATATCGATCGGCATGCCATGAACATCGTGTCAACAAACAGACGCGCCGTCATTTTGGCTGTCACTTCTGCCGGAACAGCAGCAAGATGTACCACCTAGCTGAAGCGGCCAACAAAGACCACGATACCAGTCCTCCGCTTGTTATCAGGCGGAAGACCGAAGATTAAGTCCATTGAAATAGACTGTCAACACTCCGACGGAGTCGGAAGTGACTAAAGTTGAGCCTGCGAGAAGGGCGCGGGCTTATCACGGTGACTCCAATTGAATTCACGCGTAAGAAGCAAGTATATCTTCTCACTACCGGGCTGCCCCGATGTCGGGGCGTCATGATACTCGTAAGTGATCCTGCGCTTCAGCTCACGATCGTCCGGGACGACAACTCGATCAGCATTGTCGTCAACTGCGCTGTAAAGCAGTAGGCCGTTGTGTACACGATATCGGTGTAGACGGGCACGGAGATGTTTGGCCAGCTTCTGACGAGACTTGTCAGAAGGTGCCGCGAAGTAGTTTAACAACGGCTTCGCATCCGCATCGTTCGCGTATGCGGACCTCACGTCGTCTAACAAAGATGACGAAGGCGTTGACGTCCGTACGACGCCAATTGCGTTGGCGTCGGCCTTGTTTACAGCATAGTCAGGTCGACCCGACAGCGCGTCGGCCACAACATTCAACCTTCCAGGTTTGTACTCAACCTGGAGGTTGTACTCCGCAAATTATGAGAGCCATCTCGCCATTCTTTGTGAGATGTGCGGCAACTTGATCGCCGTATGCAATGATGCGTAGTCGGTGTAGACCACGAATGGTCAACTCCCAAGTAGATACACTCAAAACTTTGCGAGTGCATACTTCATGGCAAGGAGCTCCTTGTCATGTACTGGGTAGTTGCGCTCAGCTGGCTTCAGCTGACGCGATTGATAGTAGACCGCACGATCACGTCCCTCGTGATCGTGTTGCATTAGCGTGCATCCGATTGCGAAATCGGACGCATCACACACGACGTGGAAAGGGCGATCTTGGTCGGCCACCGCCAAGATCGGCGCCTCGCCAAGCCTTGCTTGACGGCATCGAAGGTCTGCTGACACTCACCAGTCCAATCCCACGCAGTGTCCTTCTTCAGGAGCTGTGACAGCGGGCGAATCTTGCCCGCGTAGTTGCTCACGTACTTGCACAAGTACGTGGCGAGTCCAAGAAACTGCCTCCGTTCCTTGACATTTGAAGGCGTAGGCCATTCATTCGTCACTCAGACCTTTCCTGGGTCAGGGCGTACGCTGTTCTTCCCTACGAGACACCCTAGGACGGGTATCTCGCTAACCCCGAAGAAGCACTTCTTCAGGTTTGCATAAAGTTTGTGTTTGCGCATGAGCGCAAACAACTTGCGGAGATGCTCCATATACATCTCCACATCCGATGTTCCGTTCACAGCCCTGCTGTGAATTAACACGTCGTCGAAATAGCTCGGTGCAAAGTCGCGCACCGAGCGCAACAAGTGCGTGACGCACCTGTTGAACGTCGCAGGGGTATTCATTAGTACCTGCGGCATTACGAGCCACTCCCAGAGCATGCCACCCAGAGTGGTTCCCGCCATCAGAGGTACATCGCTCTCACGCATCAAGATCGGATAGAATCCGTCTCTCAGATCAAGAGCACTGAAGATATTGCTCAAAGCCATCGAATCGATGATCACATCTTTTCGTGGTATCGGCGTCTGCGCCGGTACCATCGCATCGTTCAGCTTGTTGTAAGCATGAACGATGCGCCACCCGTCCTGTGCCTTCTTGACACAGACCGTGGGTGTGGAGTGCGGGGACTTTGATTCCCTGCACTTGCCCAGCCTTACGACGACTTTCGAAGAAATCGTCGATCGCCTTGACTTGCTCTCGCTGGCCACTGCCGCGTCACGCAGTACTTCGTTCCCGACATGAGATCAACCTCGTGCCGAACACCCTTGTCCTGCGGCAACTCCGCAGAAATGTCGTCCGGGAGTACATCCTTGTACTCGCACAGGACCTCGTAGAAGGGTCTCGACTTGAGCGAGTCCCAGCTCTGCTCGTCGAAGCGTTCTTTCTTCGACTTGGCGCTGAGGGCGTCAGCGCCCTCAGTGAGAGCTGCTTCAGCTCTTTCGCTTCACTTTTCATCCTCTCGACGTCCGAGAGGATGCAGATCGGTTCGATGCGTTCATTGTGCAGGTCGCGGGCGAAACGCTTCCAGCTCATAGCTGGAAGTGAAGTCCCCCCCCGACGCCAGCGTCGGAGGGCTATCTAGCACCATCTTCCGATACTGGAGCCAGTATCCGTACGCGTCAAGACACTCAGGGTCTCGACGGTCGTCTCCAGTCGCTATGTCTGCCCGACAGAAACGACTTGCAGCGTCCCGGTCCCTAACCGAGACTTGCGCAGCTTGGTGCGCTTGCGCTGTCCACTTCTCGTGCGCGTGTCTTGTTTTGTCCAGGCCCAGACGTGGACAAATCTTTCTTTTGATCGCCGGCGGGATCAACCCGCGGGTGCACACAATCAAGCCCGGCTTGATTGTGTATCGCTTCATCGTGCAGCCCAGCTGCACGCGAGCACGCAATCATTTCCGGTGCGGGACGTTTGCAACCGCACTGCTTGCAGCGTTGGCTCCCAGAGCCGACGAGCCGCGTTTTGCTCGACGCCTAACGCCGGAGCGTCCATTGGTGCTTGACCCAATCGCATCAACTCCCGGAGCTGACGCGCCCAGATCACTGCCCTCAGTGACTGGACATTCTTTTTCAACTTGTGTGTCGACAACCTTCGACACAACCGCGCCACTCTTGACGCCCCATGAGCCTCTCAAATCCGATCGGATCTGAGGCTTCTGATCCGGCTCGCATTTTGCTCTGACGACTCTCTCAGTCGTCAGTATTCGCGCGGAAAGATCGGAAGCAGCCGCGCCTCGCGATGCCTCTGCTGGGGAGGCGCATGAACCGCGAGGTGGATGTGCTGCGCTGACACGGCCATCGCTCTCTGTCGCACGCTACTCCTGAAGCACACGATCGTGCGCTTCGCCAAGTCGATCTCTGGATCCTGCCGTGCAAGCCACGGCATGTCCAGCACCATATCGAATTAATCGTCTAAGTCAAGCACGATAAATTCGTCCACGAACTCCTTCTCTCGATGCGAGAAGCGTACGCGTACGACACGCTTCTCGGTTCTAACAACGACACCCGTTGCTAGTCTCACTTCCAACAGACTTTGAGGTAGTTCTACTTCCTCGAAGTCAAGCCTCGTTAGGCTCTGCAGTCGAACAAAGTTGTCCAACGCACCACAATCTACTAATGCACCAAGAGACCTCTCTCTCTCTTCGAGTTAACCTTCAAAATGACTAGGTTTGGCTTGGCATCTTTCTTCTTGCAGTGAGCGTGACTCTCACTGGGGGTAGCCGTCCTTGATACAGCGTGTCCGATGTCGGTTCGCTCGACTGCATCACCAGCAGGGGGCCCCGCACCTGCTGGTTACCTTAGTGTTTTGCTTACCCGTGGCGATACCCGGTATCGTCACGTTGGTCCTTGGCCGCGTGCACAGGCGCTGTGCACTTACGGGCGTAGTGACCGTTGTTTCCACACCGGAAACAACCGAAATTCGTTGATCCACGACGCTGCTGGAATCCAGCAGCCGTCGCACTCGAGAGGTCCATCGGTTCGGGACCCCCCGTCGGCTTCATTGTCGGTCGTGGCATCTGCCGCGGGACGTTCGCATGCAGTTTAGCCTGCCGCAGGCTAAACCCTTCTTGCATGGCGAGCGTGATCGCTGCCTCGAGAGGACTTGGGTACTCTCAGAAGAGATAGGTTTTCACAGGGCCATCCTTGAAGCCCTTCATGAACGTGACGACCTTTGTCGCCTCGTCTATCGGATTGGTCACGATGTTCGAGACCCAGTACCGCGGTCTTTGATCGTAAGCATGTACGTCATGCTTACCTTGTTGCAGATCGAGGAACTTAGCCCTCGATCTAAATTCATTTTGCGGGGGCTCAAATGCTTGTCTGAGCTCCTGCTTGAATACTTCGTACGTGCTAAAGCACGTAGGATCAGTGAGTCGGCGGCCATACGCCCAACTCCTTGCTCGTCCGCCAAGGCATGGCATGGCAAACGCAACCTTCGACAACGGGTCGACGATAGATCGAGCCGTGATGGCAGTGTCGACTTCGATAAGCCAACGGATGAGAGGCTCACCCTCTCTTCCAACGTAGCTGTTCACGTGGCGTTTCAACAACTTCACGCGCGGTGTGGACGGAGTCGACACCGTAGCGCGAGTAGCGATCTCGCGCCGTTCCTTCATGATGAACCCCAGAGCAACTCCATGTTGCTCTGTCGGCGATAGCGTACGCAACATCGTCGCTTCCGCTGCTTTTTCTCCAATGACTGTCGCCAGTCGTTGGAGCGCCTCCCACTCAGGATCCGCCAGGTGGGGACAGTCTTCGCGTGCAACATGCGTTGCAGCCGCGTTCGGGATACCAGTAGACATGTTCGTGTCCACAGGTAGGATCTCAGCCCCTCGTTCGTATTCCATACGAACGTGTTGGTGGTCGGTCGTTGGACGGACTACGAAGTGCTACCAGGTGTAGTGGGCTTACTTAGTCCACTACTTTAGCTTACACGTGTGCGCGACGTGTAGGAGAAAGCGTAGGTGTAGCTAATTTAGATTAAGTATACTTAGATATGTAAGTATAGTTAAATCTAAATAAAGACTATTAACCCTTTCGCGGTCAAAAGGGGCATTTTGTACCTTTCGCGTAGTTTTTCAAAAGCTGACGTGAATACAGCCTCCAAAACAGGGCATTCTGACCCCTTTGACGTTTTTACCTACCTACTTTTGTTTCTACTAGTCATGTCGCTTCTCTTGTGTAGGTGTAGGGCTCGCTATTTCGAACGCGTGGAATTAACCCGAGCTGAATACAAGTTAACAGTGTTTTTGTACCAACACAGAGATGGCGAACGATTGGCTCGAGTTGGTTGACAAAAAATATACTGAAGAGAAGAGACTTATAGCAGCCTAAAATAGCAGCAGATGCGCACTCTATTCTCCGACTCTGAAGACAAGAGCCTTGTGCGCTTTGCCTTCGCATATGAGGGACGCGGGGCACCTGTAGTATGTAGCGATCTCCAGCGCAGGATGAGAAGCAAGAAGTACTTTGTAAAACAGCTGCGTGTACGGCTACACAGTCTCAAGAAAACCTACGGTAACACCCTCGCTGGATTTCCTAAGAGCTTCTTCTCCACCAAGCGCCGTGTCACCCCCGTTCATAGTGTAAGACCGTCGGCCACTCCAGCGCTTGCAGGAGTCATCCCTGATGGAGATGCTGGTTGTGAGTGGGGAAGCGCTTGTAAACTTGGCGGTAAGGGGCAAAGCTATGATGGGGGAAACGGAGGTGTAGGGGAAGCAGCTGCAGCTCGTGGCAGTGGAGGTGGGTCCAGCGGTGGACGAGTTGGAGGAGGCCAAGTGGCTGGTGGTGAAGCTGTGGAAGTGGCCCACAGAGGTGGTGATGCATGTGTTGCCGTGCTACCTATGACTTCAGATGAGGCTATGCGAACAGTCGAAATAATATTTGCTAGTGTCAACAGAAATGATGTGCGCCAACAAGCTGGCAAACGGCACCTAAATGCTGGCGAAATACTCCCATCCGATGTGACAGCACTAGTTGAAGCACTCGGTGGTGTTTGGCCCCAAGACACGTTTTTGGACGTGGGGTGTGGAATCGGCAATGTGGTCGTGCAGTTTGTGCTGCAGACAGCAGCCAAAAAGTGCTATGGAATCGAAGTACGAAGTGAAGTACTCGCCTGTGGAGCACGACTCATTTCTGGTGATGCACCAATCCAAAACAATATTGCCAAAACCAGTCTAATTTGTGCAGATGCCGGGAATATTATGCTAGTATTCGAGCAACCCTACAACCGCGCTACTATTGTGTTGACACATCATCGGCTCTTCATAGAAGCCATCAAGCTGTTGATTGAAGAGCAGACGGGACTCCACTGTCATGCGCGTGCCGTTATATTTGGGGAGAACATTTGTCCAAGGCATCAGGCTTCGTGCCGCGCAACGTTTTGCGCGCGATGGAAGGTGCTTCACGTACCGGTTAGCTGGACGTCGCGCTCTGAACTCTGGATTTACCTACGCAGAAAGAGGTTATCGAATTGAATACAGGTCGTTCAAAACAACATCTTGAATTCATTATACGAAATGCACAGCACTACAAGCTGCAGTTGTGTACTTCTTCACCATCACGTCGGGTGTCAAGCCGCAAAGTCAACGACAACTGTGTGTAAAGTACTTGAATTCACTATAGTAAATGCATAGCACTACTCGATGCTGCGTCGTCATGGTGAGCTCACAGCACAATGTACAACAGTATTTTTTTCTTCTTCTTTGGTGGCTTCAGCTTGAACAACTCTGAATGCCTACCCAAGTTACCTTTTTCCGAAAAACGTTTCCGAGGGAGATAGAATCGATGGTATTTCTCCCAGCATGTCCATGTCCTCTGTGGACACATGAATTACTTTGGCTCTATTTTTCCATGTATGTCCTTGCAAAGCCATACTGCGTGGATAATGCAAAAATCTGTGAATTCAGTGGGGTTTCTGCTTTCCCAGCGACAGACGACGCATTGGCGTTGCTTGCGATTTGCTGCCAGGAACATTTGCTTTGACGAAACTGCAGTACACGTCTTCTTCGGGCTCTCATTTAGAGTGTGAGATACGTACGCAGGGCTTACAGTTGAAGGTGTCGCCAACGCGCTCGAATCCAGCACATTTGTAGTGTAAAGCATCTGAGCGCTACTAGGAGGTTCTGCCCATTTACCGGATAGTAGGTCATTTATCAAATCCAGCACGAAGTCACGATAAGGGTCACGACAAGTTTCAGTTGGTAGCACACGTTTTCGTGTAAAGTACGCGTTACATCGTGCAATATCGATGAGAGCCATTGCTAACGATTTGTACCACTTTTGAAATGAGTGACCATCAGCGATGGAAAAGCGAGCTCGCGTCTGGTCAAGACGGTCTACGCCTTGCATGATGGCGCTATAGTTTTTGACACACAATGGGGAGGCACACTGAATTGTGTCAGCTCCGACGCGCCGTTGCACAGTTGACAGGATTGACGCATCAGTATTACAAACCACCCGGGCGATATTGCCATCACACCACGACGCGGCATGCATTTGGTGCTCAACGGACACTCCATGGCGATAGTCTCCACGCATACTTTCCTTGCTGTGGGGCATCACGTGCTTAGGGAGGTGTTTGCTGTTAGTCCTGACGGTACCTCGTCCACGCAGACCTTTCAACCATAATGCTTGCAGTAGCTGTACAGAAGTGTGGAAGTTATCTGTATTCACTACACGCTGGCTCCCGTAAATCGGCTGCACTACCTCCAACACGTGTTGCCGAACGGTTGCCACTTCTTTTAGCTCATCACGAAGTGCCTGAGCTTCTAACTCGGTTGTCACCGTGTGCAGGCAATCGGTAATGTCACCAGCGCAATGCAGACGAAAGTTGACAGCAACCCACGTTGATGCGCAGCACATCATGTATATCTTTAAGTGCTACTTCCCTGTAGGCTCACGAGGATTGTAGACGATTAGATGGCGCCCATATCGAGAGCGACAAGCTACGCTCGCCTCATCTAGGGCAACATCACGTCCAAGGTCGATATATTTCCCACCCGTAACTTTCAGCAAGTTTAGCAGGCAACGAATTCTTGCTGCTGGATCTCGCTGCAATGTCTCCACAGAAACTTCACTTCGGACGATAGTGCCTGCCGCAAATGCTTGAATCGTTTAAGATGCATAACGTTTTCAAGGTCAACTCCACTCGCACCAAAAATGCTATCTTCTGCTTGTCTACCCCAGTAATTAGCGTATTCACCTTTTACAGTGACCTCCATGTAAAATAAAAGTCCAAAAAATGACATCAACTCGTGCATCGTAAAAGGTTTTTTTATCGGAATGGCGTTCACTGAGGCATAGTTGTTTGTTTCATGCAATACCTGTTGCCAAAAATACAGAGGCAGATACGCAAAGAAACTCGAGGAAGCAGAGTGCTCAAACATGTGACGATACTCTTCCTTCAGCACGGAGGACGTGGACCCATCTTCACGCTGGAACAAGCCGACCGGCTCCTCGAGGTGGCCATTGGGGTCGAAGTGCATGTTCTTGATGCCCTCAACCTCTTGAAGGTATTTGTAGGTAGGAACGTGTCCGGCTCAAAACGTACGTACTCTTCTTCTAGTTAATCCACTGATCCATCGATAGTGATTGGGTTTTCTTCAGCCTGATCGCAAAGCGTTTGCCATCCCATTTGGTTGGGAGCTCGAGTAAGAATGTTGTAGTTGTGATGGCCCTTCTAAACTAAGGCAACTGTGATGTTTACAGCATTCTGGTGAAACAGGGAATCCAACCAGCGTACTTGAAAGAGCCGCGGTGCTTTTTTATTTTTGCACGAATGCTGCCCCGATAGGCTTGTAGCGTTTAGCCTTCATCCAGGTTTCGCGGGCGGGGGAATCGCGACAAGTGTGTCCAAGTACAATTGAGCAACCATCTGCCGCTCTTGTGTGAGCGTGTCATTAAGCTCTGGTTGTGGAGACTGAAAAGGAGGTGTCGAAGAAACAATGGATTGCTCACTGTTGCCACTGTCTTCGTCTGCTTTGGCGTTTTCGCCAACATTATCTTCATCAACGTTGGCGCTGCCTTCATCGTTGGCAGAATCAATTTCAGATTCATCGTTATCTCTATCAGACTCAGACCTGCTAGCGCCCATATCACCACCGTCACGACCGGCACGGTCTCCACCGAGGCCAGGAGCGTAACCACGACCACGGGCACCGGGCACCGCCGCCACCAACGGCGCCAGCTACATCAACTCCACCACGATCACTGCCAACGTTAATGATACCAGCTACATCTCCCCCACCGTGATCTCCAGTAATACCAGCTCCCCTGCGAGCAGCAGCAACATCAGCTCCACCACATGCAAAATCAACACCGAGGACAGCAACAAATTCAACTCCACCGCGAGCAGCAGCTACATCAGCTCCACCAAGGCCACCAGCTACATCAGCTCCACCGCGACCACCAGCTCCACCGCGAGCAGCGGCAACGTCAGCTCCGCGGTCGCCAACACCAGCGCCATCAGCTCCGTCAAGGCCACCCGCGCCATCTCGACCATTCGCGATATCACGCACCCTCACATACTCTGGAACAACACCCGCTTCCCCCAGCACGAAATCAATACCTTCTTCACCGGCAGGATTTCCGGCGAACGTACTTGTAACGCGTGTCCAGACTTCTTCGAGGCGGTGGTTTGGAGGACCAGCCCTCAGCACGCAGAACGCACCAAGCCGCTTTGAACAACACCGCATCTACATATTCGTCTTGAGTGTCATCTTGATCTGCCCGGCGACGCTTGCCAACCCTCCGGGACGCCTCAGCCGAGACGCGCTTCACACCGCGTGTCATCTTCCCTACGCCTCTGGTTTCTCAAAAAGGCAGCAACGTGGGGGGGATTTTGCGCTCGTCGGGTAGCCACGAAAATGTATTATACTTAGGAGGCGTGATAAATTAGTGTTACAACCAAATTGTGAGATCTAGTATATAAGTTTTCTGTGAAAATATCATATTGAGGAGATGACTGGTAGTATGATGAAATCAAGAGACTTGCGCACCCTTTTCCCGCCAAGTTTGTAAGGGGCGTATACGTCTCCAGGTCTTGTTGCTTCGCACAAGCAAATCTACATGCAAACGAGAGATGTGTCAATAGAATGAAAAAAAACACGTAGCCGTGAAGCACCTATTCGAACAGGCGAGCTCATCGCTCGTACTGCAGGGACAGTGGTGGCGAGTCGCATCATTATTATTCCACGATGAGCGCAAGAATTAGCCACCATTTTAGCCTCCATTTTACTGTTAGCTGCTTGCTCATAGAAGTGCTGTCCGTACCGGTCTTGTTTACTCCCGGCATTATTAGCCAATCGTGGATCCCAATAGGTTTCAAGTAAAACAGGGCGTTCTGACCCCTTTTACCAAGGCTACATCGTGTTTTGTCACTGGCATCGTATGCTTGTGACATTACGACCACCGAGAGCGAGTACCGTGAGTTTTCAAAACAGGGCATTCTGACCCGTTCTGCACCAAAATCACTTGAAATAGTATACACTCCGCGCCAGAAGTTATCGCCACGGTAAGTCGGTGGCCATATCTCAGCGAATTTTTTTATTTAGACGCTGCTGTTTAGATATGTGTCTCCTGCTATTGTTACCGACGGCCTGCATGTGCTAACGACGTCGATTTTGATGTTCCTGATAGGGCCAGTATACAAACGTCATTTTTTCACAGCGTCAAAAGTATCGCCACTAGCCCGTTTTGGACCACCCCACACAAACTTCCATATAAAAGGAAAAATTTCAAACACGAATGCATTAGTAGTGAGTTTTACCACCCTTCTTATCAATCACCTCGATACACCGCTTCGGCATTGGCGCTATGAGCTTCGAAAGTGTCTCTTGTGAGATGTTCTCCGACGCCGTTAGAATAGCTTCCTTCAGCTCCGCGACAGACCGATACTGTCTCCCGTTAGGATAGACGGCACGAGACACGATGGCCCACAGATTCTCAATCGGGTTCAAATCCGGCGAACGGGCAGGCCATTCCATCACCTTTACGTCCGCTTCCGCAAAAAATTCCTTGGTTCGCTGCGACGTATGAATGGACGCATTGTCCTGCTGGAAGGTGTAGTCGGTGCCGTAGTGCAGATGGGCATAGGGAAGCAGATACTCGGACAACGTATACACGTAGTCGTCCGAGTTCTACCTCCCAACCAAAACGGCCAGCTTCGTCTTGCCCGTCGCACTGAACCCGCCCCATACCATGACCGACCCGCCACCATTTTGGCGACGGATAGTGCGGCGCGCAGGCAGCCGAATGTCCCTCCAGTACCGCTGGTAGCCGTCTGGGCCATCCAGATTCCATTTCTTTTCATCTGAAAAGATCGTGGAGGCCCAGATGTCGGGGGTCTGCAGGCACTGGGCTGCCCAGGTGCGACGGGCAAGCTTGTGGGCTGGGGTCAGGTCCAGCGTGTTGTCCATCTTGCTGTACTGAAGCCAGTCCACACGCGACAGTACCCGTTCAATGGTCCTCACGGACACCTTGAGAGAGAGCTCCTCCTTTACTTGAGAGGCGCTGTGATTCCCAGCGGCAGCCGTACGCACAACCCTGCGCAGCTCTCGGTCTGAAGTGAGCGGAGGGCGGCCTGTACGCTGGCCAGCTGAGATATCGTTCACGACCCGCCGGACGGTGTCCCTGGAGCGCCCTACTCTTGCAGCGATGTGGCTAGCTGAAAACTCCACTTCGTGGAGGCCATTAATACGACCGCGCTCCTCTGGTGTGACTCGTGGCTTGTGTGCCATGAGCACAGCAAATTCTTGACGGGATGTGAGGCGTTTATCAAAATTTACATACACTCCTTTTATATGGAAGTTTGTATGGGGTGGTCCAAAACGGGCTAGTGGCGATACTTTTGACGCTGTGAAAAAATGACGTTTGTATACTGGCCCTATCAGGAACATCAAAATCGACGTCGTTAGCACATGCAGGCCGTCGGTAACAATAGCAGGAGACACATTCTAAACAGCAGCGTCTAAATAAAAAAATTGGCTGAGATATGGCCACCGACTCACCATGGCGATAACTTCTGGCGCGGAGTGTAGTATACAAAAATAAGTCAATTAGGCTCGGTTCGCGAAAGGGTTAATAGCCTTTTTGGTAGAAAATGAGAACTCAAATTGAATGTTAACTTTGACCTTGCCTATATCTATACAGGGAGAATCTGCCAACGAGTGGTTGGCAGAATCTATATCCTAATGCATGCTCCTTATTAGCAGATATCTGTTACTTTCTGTCAATAGTATTGCTTCCTACTATGAATGGTGGTCACCTGCAATGTGGCCCACCCGAATGTATCCATTAGTGCGTGTTGCACTAATGGGGAGGTTGACCGAATGTGTAGCCCCGCTACAGTTGGGGAAATTATTGTGGAAAAATCAGCAGAATGGCTGGAGTAACAGCGTATCAGACGCAAACTAGTTTTAAGCTGAAGTACAACAAATTGAGTCTGTGGACTGGCAAAAAAAAACAACGGGTACAGGTGCGCGGCCAGTCAATATCAAACAGGGCACACAGAAGGGTTAGTACATCTGGCTTGGTTGTGTCCGGAATCGCAAAATTTTTGGCGAACTTTGGTGCGGAAGTGGGGCGCGATATCAGGGAAACTGTAGGAGGTAACGGGCAACAAGAGGGTCGTGGCTGATGGCCTCAGCTTCACTTTGAGAAAGCTGCCACACTGGCTTGTAAGGTGGGGACACCAACTGGAGCTGAACGATTGGGAAAGTCTACACCTGGTTGCCGAGGAAATGTGGGCGATCGGGTGTGCCGCTACTTTCACGTCCATATGGCGTTGGAATGTGGACCGGCATTACAAGGGTGGCACGATGGAGGTGACGTTGGCGGAAGCGGTATCACGTCACAGCAAAACCGTCCATGAAGCATACAAGCGGTATCGGATGGGGCTGTGGCCGCTCGCAGAGCTTGCGGCGCATCGAGTCGTGATAGTTTACAGTATTCTGCTTCAGTGGAGAGTGGAAACGGAGGTGATTTGGGTACAGAAAGATGAGAAATTGGTTCGGATAGGCTTCTTTGATGGCGGCCCAAGAGGCAACCCAGGACCAGGAGGTAGCGGGGGGGGGTAGTAGAAATTGTGGAAGGGTAATCAAAGACTATATGAACTGCAGCAGCAACGGCTCTGGGAAAGCCAACCACAACAAATAGCGTGGCAGAGTTCATTGATTTACACCGATTGCTGGTGAACGCAGTCAAAAACAGTGGAGGGGGCTTCATGTGGTCGGGGATAGTGCTCTAGTTTTGGGTATGATGGCTAACAGAAGGCCACCTAAAACTCGGACGCTACAGCATTGGTACAGACAGACACGGAAATTGGCGGATCTGAGTGCAGTTGAAACGTGGAAGCATCATTATTGTACACACAACAAAATGGCGGACTGGTTGGCGAACCTGGCCATGGATAGTGAGCGCAGCACGATGCTGGACTTCAACTGGACTAATGAGAATCACGTCATCCATGCAGGGTTGAAAGAATATATCGAAAAGATGTCCGGGGATGGACGGAAGACAGGCAACTTTGAGAGGACGAAGGGAGACGACTGATGGGAAGGATGGGACGCATCGACTGAAAGGTTGTAGGGGCGTTGAAAAGAGAACCAGGACAGGTGTAGATACTGTGCTGGAATGGTGCTTCCACTTCAGGTCGGATTGAGACTTGTAACACAATGCACCTCACCCTTATTATTAAAAAAGATAGACGATGGGTTCGACCCAGGCTCGCTCCATCATGGCTAAGTTTGGGAGTGGAGCAAAGCATCCGGGTATGGATGGTACCGAGAAGATGGTACTAATACCGATCAGATCGACATGGGTACCTGTCGATACGTGCATATTTGAGTTCGAGGACAAGTGGCATGGATTATGGACGTGGAGATAGGGAGTGACCTGGATCTAGATCATTGGTTGATCAGGTTCCAGATTCAGATCGACCCGCGATCAAATGTCAGATCGATATGGTGCAATTATTTAGTCAACCCCTGGTAATTCAGCATCAAGATGTACCATCATACCGGCACACTTTGAACCAGAGAATTGATACATCCAAGATCTCAGGAGATAGTGCCGCGGGCAACCTCGGAACCAGTACGGCGAGAAAAATGAGGGATGCAAGAGGGATAGGCAGATAGTGTTGGGTGGTTTTAGTTGGACTTCTACTTTTGCCTTCTAGTAAAACAATCATCTACACCTTTGCCCGACCTAGTTGGGAATAACTGCAAGCAAAGTGATACTGTAAATTTTCACATTGGCAATATTCACAATAAGGGCACGCAAATCGAGGTCCAATGTGAGATTCATTGCATCCAAAGTTGTACTGGAAAGTTCGCAATACTCAATGAGTGGAGCTGGTGCTTTCCCGTCCAAAGCTCAAGCGCACCAACCGTGTGCGCCGTCGTCAAGCGAGAGCCTCATTTCGCTTTCTTCTCCCTCCGGCACACATGCCATCTCAAGTTTCATTCTCCCAGCACTCCTCTGCCGAAAAACGCCGCGTTCTGGACGCTTATCGCGCTGGAAGAACTAACGGACTGGCAGTGGCTGCGAACAACGGAATCTCTCGCTCCATGGCGTACCGCATTGCGGACACCGGTCGTGTCGAAAGCCTGCCGCGTGGGGGCGCCCGGCCCAGCGTGACCAAGGTCACATCGGAAGTGAAGGAGCATCTCGAGGCCTACTTGAACGACAACTGCACGTATACCATGGAGACGATGCGCCGCATGCTCATCCTCGACCTGGGCGTAGACATCTCGACTTCGACCATAAGCCGACACTTGCTCGGGATGCTGTACCCGTCAAGCAGACACGCGTGGAGCCGACGACGTGCAACAACGAGACGAACAAAACGCTGCGTCAAGAGTTCGCAAAAAAGCTGAAGCAGCACCAGCGTGAAGGTAACTTTATTGTTTTTACTTTGATGAGACTAATTTCAATGTGTATTACAAGCGGGGCCGAGGTCGCGCGAAGCGGGGTGAACGTCCTACAGTTGTCCTGCCACCGTCCAAAGGCGCGAACCTTCAAGTTCAATGCGCCGTAAACTCTGCGGTCGGCGTTGTTCTGCACCGGCTGGAAAGAGGCAGCATTCGGATGGAGCAAAACACGCAGTTCATCGAGGACATCTACGACATGGTGAAAGCCTCGAGGTTCTATCGTGAGAACTACGCCGGAAAAATGGTCGTGGTTGTCCTGGACAACGCCCCAGCCCACCGTCAGACTGAAGAGCGCGTGGCCCCACATGAATACTTGGAGATACTTCGACTTGCCCCCTACTCGCCGATGTGCAATCCCATTGAGGGTTGCTTCTCGGTCTTGAAGGCCCACATTAAGGACGCCATCGCGTTGGACCGAACCGAAAGCGGCGACCGCAGCAACATGACCGACACCGACGGCACCGTCTCATCATGAAGGAGCGCACAATGCGTTTCTTGGAACGCGCAGCTCGCCGCAGTATCAAGTACATCACGCCTGCGGTGGTGCCAACATGGAGCTACACGCTCGTGACGCTGTTAATGCTGCAGAGGAGATGAAAGACATGGTTTACGGGAAGTAGGTTGCTAGCGTTTTGGAGCACAGGACCTTGTATTCACTTTGGATGCAATGAATCTCACATTGGACCTCGATTTGCGTGCCCTTATTGTGAATATGAAAATTTACAGTATCGCTTTGCTTGCAGTTATTCCCAACTAGGTCGGGTAAAGGTGTTGTTTTACCTTGGCTATCAGCGGCTTCCTATTACAGGCGGGAGCGTATATTGCCCCCCCCCCGACGACCCAAGAACCGCGAAGACGCCCAAGGACCACCGCCCCCAACCCCTGGATTGCTTGGCCAGGGACCGCGACCAATGTAGCAGTCCAAGAAGACCCCGCCAAGAGGAGGCGGCAATCGACACGGAAAGTAACCAACACACCCAAGGACACCCCCAGCGGACGACTCTATTCAAGACTCGACCGCGGCTTACCGACTGAAGAATACTCGGGCGGCTGTCCCCCAATCCCAAGTGCCGTCCATACGGCCCCGACCAGATCAACCCACATCTTCCCGCAGAACACCGGAAGAGTGCAGCCCGCGCCCGCCTACAGGTACACAAGGTGAGAAGACCCTCAGCGCCCCCACGGACGATCGGAGTACCCCCTCCGTAGTCGGCAGTCTGAGCCATCTGTGTGTGGGCCTGGATCACGTCAGCAATTTCGCTGGTTCCGCCCCGCCACAGCACCATACACATCGTGCTTAGCAATAGGAGGAACCAGCGGATGAGACTCTTAAGTGACGCCAACATCGCTCACATGTTCGATGGAAATAGTAAAGGTGTTGAGGCCGATTAATTTGGTCTTGATTTACTTGGAGATTTTGGCTTCTTCCTCTGGGGGCCGTCTGTATGGTTGTGTGGTCGCTTGACCCGAACTGTGCGCGTGGCCGTGTGACTGATACATCACTCCACCAATGCCGTCGGTTACCACCCAGAATATCATAATCGATAATACCCTTCCGAATTGCATATTCTGGTACGTATTAATGGAACACTACAGTGGCTATCGTAACTAAAACAAATAGTACGACTTCATAAATACTAGGCCCTAGTGAGAGCAGACTATTGAGCGTTTACTCGTCGAAGAAGAATGTATAATTTGTCTTCACTGGGCTGGTAATAAACAGTCTGGCTTATCCCAGTGGTTAACAGAGCAGCTTTCTATTCACCAGGCGTGAGTTCAAGGCACCCGAAGAGTATCCGGCCCAATTTCGAGGAAAACCAGTCATTGACAAAGTTGCAGCAGTTCTGGAAGCGCCGGCCAAGGATGGCATTGTATTGATGGAGCCTGCAGCGGTTCTGGAAGTGCCGACCAAGGATCACACTAATTAGTATGACACCATAAATAGTCTGAGCCAGACTAAAAAACGTTTTGTAAACTGAAAGTCGATACGCTAGTTAGTCTGGTCTAGAATCATTACCATAGCCACTATAATGGAACGGTAACCGTATACTATTTGGTTGAATCTGTTAATAGCATCGGAAACAGTTCGCAATATTAAAGAACTGTAAATCACGGAGCAACTGACCGGGTTACGGAACAAAAACTCGTACTTACAGATATGTAAACGGTAAAACGTAACCATACCGCATTCCCAGGAACGACTCGGGGGCTCGGTTGATCCAAGGAACAACGCTAGTAAAATCTAATAAACTATGATCAAGACTTGAAAGCAGGTCAGTCTACGTGATAGGTTTTAGCGGCAATCAGGACGCGGCAACTTGCAGGTCATTTCCAGATCGGCAAGATGAGGGCAACACCAGCGCCGTCTTACAAGCGCTCCAGCGTGTCTTAACAGTTCCAGCCTCCCGCAAAGATTCGTGCAGTGATAGGGGGGGCAAGGCGTCTGCGCCACTACAGCAAATTGCAACACAGGCTCTTGTCTCCATTCCCGGCGATGAAGACGACGATGAGGCAGGTCACGAGGATGATGTGTATGCTGGTAGTGAAACTGTGCCCAGTGCTACTCGTCCAGCACCAGCAAGAAGCCGCGCAACTCGTACACGACGAAGGAGAACTGCCTCGTGATGGAGGTGATGCTTGGAGACCATGGTGTGTTTAAGGGGACAGGCGGCTCGAAAACGGAGCGATGGGTAACGATTACGGAGCGAGTGAAGGGTGTTCTGAAGAAAGATATCGAGCCCGAGAGCTTGCATAAGCATGTCGAATTGCTCTCGAAGAAACTTCGAAAACAAGTGACAAAGGAGAGCGGAATGTCAGGTCGGTTGTCTGTTTCTGCTGCTGTTTAGGCATTGCTAACGCTGTCATGTATGTTTAGGTCACGAACCCTAGAAAATTTCAGATCAACTAGAGTTTGAAAGACTGATGGTGAGATACGTCAGCATCAAGGACAACGAGAATCTCGCCAAGTCTGAGAGCGCCGAATGTCGCAAAAAGAAAGAGGGGGAAGATCGTTTCGGCGGGATAGCCATCCGTGACGCTGCTATGAATGGCGAGAAGCGGGAAAAAAAGAAGCGGGTAGTAAAGACGCGCTCTGACCCCCTGACGTTTTTGAAGCTCAGTCAGGACGCGGTGGCTCGCAGAGCCGCCGAGTACCGCGATCGTCATCAACATGAAGAAGCGCTGCAGTTAAAGACGGTTGCGTTCCAAGAGAAGCAGGCTGAAATACAACTACAAGTCGCTCAAATGATGGCCAGCGCTGTTCTGGCGATGGCCAAAGCCGTTGAAAAGTTCAACAACTAACTTGACTCGAAGACGTCATGAGCGTTGCTGACCGCACTTAATTATTTTCGTTAGCGGTAACTCAAACACCAATCGAAAGCTGGTTTTTGGCTACGCCTTACTCGATAAACTGCGTAGAATTGTGCTCATCGTCTTCAGTAATTTCGTCTTCACTGCTAATAAATTCTGAAACATCGGGCATACCCGAATCTCCATCAAAGAAATCGTCGTTTTCATCATAGGCATAGTCCTCTTCATTGACGGAGCTGTGATGTAGGTCGGCAACATAATTTGCCAGTGTTGGCAGTCGGCACCTGAATTACTTGCTCGTTTGGTTTCGGCGTCGAACACAGGATAAGCAATTGGTGAAGAAAGCAGCAACGACGTAGACTATACTGATTGGAGACTTCAGCACCTTCATGTTGCATGCTAATTCGAAAAACTTCCAGTACCGCACGACCCAGTCGAAATTCCATTCCACGGCCACCTGCGCCTTGCTCGAGTCTCGGTTAAAATTTTGCTGACGTTCTGATAGCTCTGCGTTAGCATAGGGTGTGATAAACCAGCTTCGTAGTGGGTAGCCCTGGTCTCCATACAACACGTAGCCAGGATAGTTTGCGATCTTTGATGATGCCTCGCTTTTTGATAGCATGTATGAATCGTGGCGCCGTACTTCAAAGGACCGTAACGAAAAACGAAAAGGCCGTTTGCAATAGTTATACTCTGAAATTTGATGCCATGAATCTTCTTGTGTCCACTGTAAGCTTGACGCTGGAAACGTGTCGGGTGGCAGATGCGTCGCACGGTGCCGTCGATAAACCCAAACAATTAGTCAGACGACACACTTCGTCGAAAATGGCGTCGGCGTAGCGTTGTTAGTAGCGTGCTACCATTCGATGATCATAATCCATCTTTGTCTCTAATTTTGTTGTAGATGACCGTAGCAGTAGTATTCACGGCCGACGAAAGCACAGTAGCTTGATGGTTGAACTTCGACCGAAGGTCCTCGTATCGGCTTGGATAGGCTAGCCGTCTCAAAAGGAGACGCAATGCCTCTTGTCGAGGAATGGGGCACATCTGAGCTGTGAAATTGGTCGTTGGTAGGCCCAAGGCCTCTTCAAACTGCAATATTTCGTGTGGTTAGAATCAGAAACGGGACCGACAGGTTTCCGGATCGATGTCAGCAAGTTGAAACGGCTTAGAAGCGAGCCCCACGCGATCTGCTATCATGCGCGAGCATATGAAGCGTGCGAGAAGCCCCAGGGCTTCTGGCATGTTGGTCCCTTGAGCTAGTAGAGCCGCCAGAATGAATTGAATCTCGGTTGTCGTGGCATCCAGCCGCATGCGTTGCTTCATTATTTGTTGGTGGATTGAGCGACCTTTCGTATTTTATAGACACTACAAGCGAGTTCTGGAAAATGTTCCGGGTGAGATACTCCTCGACGCTACAGTTCCATTTAGCGGGCCCGGATTACCAGGTTGGAATAACTCGAGTTGTTCCACTTCCGAGATGGAATCCAAAACCTACAGTTCTCTATTACTAATCTAACACTCCCTATCCTTCAAACCGGTCTTGGATGCGAACCGGTGGTCGTACCACTGGTACCGGTACCACTAGTATAACCGGTAGTACCGGTTCAAAACCGCATGTGGTGTTGTGGCACTGCAGCTTGTGGCACCTTGTGCGTGGTTGTGGGCCACGGCCACAGCTTGTGGTGTGGCAATTAACTACCGGTAACCGCTGCAAAACGCCGCCAGTCGGGTCCCCCAGCTCTTGGCGGCCATGGATCACCTGCCGGACGGCGTGCTGGCGCAGCTCTTCGCGCTGCTCTCGGCCCGGGACGTGCTGCAGCTGAGCTGCACGTGCCGCGCGCTGAGCGCGGACTCGCCGGCCGTGCAGCAGGCGCTGGAGCGCGTGATCACGCGCCAGTTCGGCGACGTGACCAGCTTCCTGCCGGCCGCGGCGGACCACTGGCCGCGCGCGCTCGCCGTGCTGCGCGGCGCCGAGATGCTGCGCATCAAGGAGCTGCTGGCGCGGTGCTCCGCGCGCTCGTTCGAGGACGCGGTGCAGTGCGCGCCCAGCTGCGTGGTCGTGAGCCGCGCGTGGCTCGGCGCCTACCGGAAGCGCTGCCAGGCCTTCGAGCAGTTCCTGCAGCAGTTCCGCCGCTCCAAGCGCCAGCAGCGGCGCCAGATCGTCGCCAGGAAGAAGGACGCGGCGGCCGTCGAGAGGCTCAAGATGGCGCCCAACGCGTCGCTTCGCGAGGCCGGCAACATGATCGTGTGCGCGCACGACGCGCTGCTGCCGGCGGCGCAGTGCGTGGGCCGCAGCCGCCGCGCCATCCTCAGCGGAGACGCGTTCAGAGACATCGCGGTGTACGCGCCGGAGCTGCGCGGCTTCGCGCTGCGGTCGTGCTCCGACTGCGCCACTTGCGTGATGGAGCAGGAGGCCAGGGAGCTGGAGGCGGAGGAGAGAAAGCGCGCCAGGTTCGACGCCGAGATTGCCGGCTCCGAGGAGATGCTCGAGCTGCTGCAGAGGAAAAACGGGTATCCCAAGGGGCTGTTCTCGCCCATGGACTCGGCGGGTACCAGGCAGCAGCAGCTCGCGTCCCACTTGTCGGTCGGCGGACGCAGCAAGTATGCCACGTACTTCCTGGTGCCCAAGAAGTGGCTGAACAAGTGGAGAAAGTTTGTGCGCAGTCAAGGCGACGACGCCCCCGGGCCGGTGCTCAACGCAGAGTTGGTGTGCTTGTCCCATCAACGGACGATCGTCCCACCCTACATCTCGATGTTCTTGTCCGGCTTCTCGCTAGAGCAATCCCTCAAGGCCACACAAGCGTAAGTATTTGCTGGTGAAAGTCATCAATATGCTTTAATGTGCATAGGCTGACTGGTGTGCGTGTTTTCGATGGTCGTATCATAGCCTAGGCTCGACCCCGGCGCGTCAGTACGAAATTGTAACATTCGGCGAGTGGGAAGCATTGTACGACCGGTACTGCGCGGAATTTGCCGTAGGCTTCGACGTGATTAACGGGGCCTTCCACTGGAGAACACAGGAATGCCAAATCTGCAACTATGGCTCGGGGAGTGGACCGTCGTCGAACCAGCCAAACTCACGCCGGTGATCAAGCGTGGTGGCTGTTGTCAAGGGTGGTCATCATGTTCCCACAGTAGAAAGATGCACATATATTCCCGGGCCACTTCACGAATTTATACTACTTGTATGGTGTTTCCTACTTGCTCACGAGGGGCGTTGTCCTCTAAAGCGCAGCGTGGCTGGCGCAGCTTCCTCGTTAGCCGCACTATTCTTGTCAAAGACTATGTCATTGCTGCGTTCGTTTTGTTGGTGATGAACTGGCGTGTTCGCTTCTGGGTGCCAAGGATTTGGCGATAAATCTTCTTCGATTTTGGCAATAGAGTTGGTAAACTCTAGATCGCCACGTTCTTCTGTAAGTTTCGTGCGGCGAAAAGCTTCCAGCACAGCAGGCACGCTGAAATGAGTAAAGCTCAACTGACCGCCATAACGAAGCATTTGTGCCTCGTATGCCGCATAGTTGAACGCCTTTCTCCACCGTTTGCGAATTTCCACCTGTACCTCCGTCTTGCGCTGTGCGACTGTTTCGGTGTAAATTCGGCGAGACTCGGTGAGTCCCTCTCCCACAATCATGGATAATCCGAACGCAGTGACCGCAATGCAGGTCCCAATCAGCACGAAGCTCAGCAGATTTACATTAATCAGCGGCTCGGTATTGAGGTTGTTGAGGTTGATCATCACCCCAAGCCACAACGTGAAAAAGAGCTGCAGCTGGGTAATACTTGCGATCAAGTTGTCGGAGTAGCCTTCATAGGGCTGAAAAAACAGCAAAAACCACATTGTCACGAGACTAGAGAATATATCGCAGACACCGCATTCACGAAATGATTAGTACTTCTTTAGTATTCAAAATACACCCAACATTTATGTGTCTTCATACTTACCAAACGGCAAGTGCAAGTAGCACTTGTTCAACACTGCCATTCTCGACGAATACAATCACACCACTTAAAAAGAGTTTTCTTGAAAGATCCACGACTTCGAACCACCAGTATTCATTTGTATCTACATAAAAAAATCAAGCTCAACGTTAGCAAGAAGTAATATCGCCCCAAGTGGTGTGTCATTGCTTACATTCTGCGTAGATGAAACCCAGTCGCGCTTGCACAGTGGAGTCCTGTCATCCAAATCAACAAGTGACTTTTGGTTATTTAATCCTCTCACACAAAATCGAAGCTGCATTACCGCCAAATTTTTGCGCCTCATATACTTCGCTAACTCCTCGTCTTGGACCTCGATGTTGTCCATATCTCGAACAAAGCGGTTATCTGCTAGGTGCTGTTTCTCTACCTCCTTCAGCCACTTCTGCCGCTGAACACGCATATGTGGTTTTCGCAATAGACTTAATCGTGCAGCGACACCACGCTCTTGCGCCAGCCAAATAAGTAGGCCGAAGAAAAACGGAATGCCAACAACCCACACTACGACTCCCGCGGTTGCGATAATACCGAACAACGCCCATTCCGCATTGTAGCATACGAGACGACGATCCGCCACAAGATAGTATGTGTCCCCGACTTCCTGGCAGTTGTAGACTGCTAGTATTGTCTTCGAAACAGATGGATAGAGGAACAATGCCATCCAACAGTACAGTTTCAGGCATTTGTTGCGGTAAGTAAGATAGTTCATGCGGAGCTTTACTCGAGCTTGCCAAACTCGAAGGTTGCTGCGAATAGTGCGATCGAGCATTGCCCCAGAAAGCAAATAACGCTTCACGGGACACTTGGCATGTACTGAACGGAACAACCCCAGGTACGGGGTGCGGACTTGCGACATACCAAATTTTCGCTTTAACACGCGAGCCTCCTTGAGCGTCAACGCAGAAACGGTACTGTCGTTCACTGAGATTTCCTTCGTATCCTTCACTGCACTGTCACTATGTTTGAAGAAGGGATGTGCTCGCCACCAGCTCCGAAGTAATAAAAATGGGTTGAGGCTTTCATCGTTGTTATGAATGACGTCGCTTTCAAGAACCGGTAGACCACAACGTACACAGTTTCGAGGAATTAACTGCAGCTTTGAGCGATAGCTTTGCATTCCAGCATAGAAGTAAGCGGTAATCACAGCCAGAACCAATGCAACAAGGCTCACAGTTACACTACAGAGCCGCATCAAAAACGATTAGTTCGTTTATAGGAAGGAGAATAAGTTGCGAATACCTACGTGAAATCGAAGTAAAAAGTCTTCGTCACCACGCAATCGATACCAGCTATCGCAACTAAATCCTACAGATCCCGACGGCAAAGTAGCAGCTATCAGCTCTTACCAAAATTGTGAGTAGCTAGCCACACTACTAAAGTACGTACCAGATTAAACTTCTGAGAGAAACTCATCAAATCTTGTATCTTTGACGACCATTTAATAGAAAAAGAGCTTTGAAAATTGCCAAAAATTTGAAAGAACCCAATAAAGATCTTGAATTTGCTAGGGCTGACCGGGAATGTCGGCGCAGGAGGGCTGACGTCTATACCAAACAGCATTTTTGCGTTTCGACTTTTATACTTCTTTAATATCCAGTTGAATTTGTCTTTGACCTCATCCATTTTACCCATCACAGCCATCGACTGTCTACGATAGTTCATGCTTGCTCGTAGTGCAAGATTCTCACGCTTTTTAGGATCAGGGGCTTTAAGCCGCCTATCTGCCTCAGCTTTTGAAAGCAAACCAATCTCGGTTAGATCGCGAAGATAAACGCGTACACCATATATGCCCCCAACAAGTGCAATTGCCATTATAACTGGAATGACAAAGTTTTGCCACCGAATCGATGCCCGGACTTCTGCATTTGCCTTCTCGCACGCTGTATCACAATAAGTGAGTAATCCGTGAAGTGAATCATTGTATATGGCGCAACTTACGCAAGCATGAATTATCTTGGGCTCGCTTGAACCCTTTGGCACACACTGAGCAAATTGCAAGATCATACCCAGTTGCACACGATATATTGTTCGCAACTGACGATAGTGCAAGGGTTTGAAGCGAAACATCCGCTTCACATGCGGATGACACCTGAATACGAACATAAACACAAATAATACGCATTCTGTATCAGAAACATGGCATGCCCATTTTGAAAGCAGTAGCCGTGGCTTACATCACAGCTGTAAAAACTTTTTCCCGAAAGACAGGAAAAAAGTCTCTCTGCCGTCCAATACACTCCAAAATTATTCAAGTTTGAGCAGTTGTAGATCACTTGTGACAAATTCAAATCTGGATTTCCTAGAGCAAGCGGCTTGCACGGGTCATCTTTGTTCCACTGGGAAGGCCTTGCACAATTGGACGTTTGTTTTGAAGCAGGAGCTGTAAACAAATAATATCCTTCTTCAGTGCGAGGAGCTACGGTTCCAAGCTCTTGCCCAATCATCTCTGTAGCTCGCCGAACTGTCATATTGCATTTTGCCCCGGATGGGCAATCAAAGCACTCAACTCCTTCCAGACTACAGTTACGCGATAAAAGAGCCCTGAGAATTAGTGAATCAACCCTATAATGTTTCGTTAGCTCAACAGCTCAACTGTTACCTGTACGTGTTTTTTCGACAGCGTTCACAAACCCTTTTCATCAAAACAAATTGAACTGTCAGCAGATCGTGAGTTTTGTCAATTCTTGCTAAATTGAGCTTACCCCTGCTTCACAGAGAATCCGGGTTGGCACGGCAACAATTGGACACTTTGACGAAATTCTCTAGTCTCTGACGCAGGTATAGTGCAAGTTATGTTGGAGGTGTACACGCCTCTCTCTACACTTTGATTAACCGCTGTGAACGAAGCTTTGTTGTAGGAAATAACTCCAATCAAGGCACGTATCGGTCGAGTCGGGGTAAATGTTAGCCGTTCAGTTTGGTCACTGCAAAGGCCATCACTAACAGTACACTCCGTTTCATTGTCGATAACTTCTATTTGTCCGTAAAGGTCTACAGCTTTTAGCCGAGGCCACACGTACTCTATAGCCTCCAGAGTCTGGTTCAGAGCGTCCAGCACTTCAATTGATTCTTCATCGGGTGGTTCCAAAATAGGAATGCCACTTGTCACATTTTTAGGCCACCACAATACCTGAACATCTCGGGTGTTCGTTGCAATATCGTAAACAGAGTTAGATTCCATTGTGCAATCGGTGCATGGATAAATAGGTATGAAACCATCTGATATCCAAAACAAACACCCCCCACTTGGTGCCCTGTTTGATCTGCACGTAATTTTTGTGGTTGTGGTATTTATTATTGATTCATAGTATATTGCCCCACCGCGCAACGAAGCAACATTCCCGACAAACTTGTCGCCGGAGATATACACAACGGATCGTGCATCGGAGTGGATGGCCCCACCTAACACGGCAGTGTTCCCGACGAAATTTCCCTGAGTTGATGCAAGAGTAGCCTGGTCCGTTATAAATATTGCTCCACCGTCTTCGCTAGCTTGGTTGTGAAAACAAGAGATAGCTTCTATAGTGATCTTAGATGATCCAGAAGAGGAAATAGCGCCACCGAGAGTTGCCATGTTATTTTGAAAAGAAGTTTGCTGAGCCACAGTAAGATTACCATGCAGCTCAGTGGCAATTGCTCCGCCAAGTTCATCCGCACTATTACCCATGAAGAACGAATTAAATATCGTGGCTGAACCACCGCGGTCGACGTGAATTGCTCCACCTACTACAGCGGTATTATTTTCCAGCAAACAGTTCGTAAGATACACCGAGCCATCAACTATTGAGATTGCTCCACCACCTTCGTTTTTACCACTAGAGGTTAGGCCACCATTTCCCACAAATTGAGTTGTAAAGCAATTTAACTCAGCCCCTCGCCCTACGTATACACCTGTAAGAATGTTGGGAAAATTAGTGCGTTGTCTGGGTAGGACATAATAGCAATTTACTTAGATGGAGTATCGTACCACACCCTTCGCCCTGTGCCATATTACTCTCAACAAAGCAATCATCGAGGCTGACTACGTTTTGATCCCCAGTATCGAGATAAATTCCACCGCCAGAGTCATCGGCGAAGTTGTTAGATATGTACGAGTTCCTCGCTGTGACGACTGCAGAAGTCTCAACAAAAATAGCCCCTCCAGTATTGCTGGAGGCTATATTCACAAACACACTATAAGAGTATGCCTTGGTTGAAACAAAATACAGATAACATGCTTACCGCAAAAGCTTATTGTGACACTATCGAACAGAGCTTGTGCGCTGTTTGATACGCACAATCCACCCCCTCTTTCAGTGGCACTGTTATTTACGATTTCAGCGTCGCTGCCATAAAAGAACGCACTATTGTCTAAATATATTCCTCCTCCAGCATCTGCTGACCCATACGTCACAAAACCAGATAACAGCTCTAATTCTGATCCTTCGTCTGATATGTATATGATACCACCTTTTTGAACATCAACTTTGTATCGAGCCAATCCTTTTACATACGTGAACCCAACAGATCTGAAAAATAGATCTTGCCATTCCTTCGTGAAAAATGTAGTGACATCACGAGTAAAATTGGACTCCAGTAAACTTATCTTCGAGGATGCTACCTCAGTCATTGCGCCTCCAACTGCTGCATCATTTGAGAGAAACAGCCAATTATCGGCTGTGATGTCAGATTTTTGATCTACGTAAAAACCACCACCACTTCCCGCCTCACTGTCGTTAACGTGATTTTCGACAGCCAGTAACACTGAGCTATTGATCACTGTCTTATATAGATACACCGCCCCACCGTAAGAGGTTGCAGAGTTATTGTAGAATACACAGCGTGTAAGATTTATAGTTGGATAGTAAGATAAATCAGCCCCACTTGCCCATAATCCTCCACCGCGATCGCTTGCGAAGTTCCCCACTAAAGCTACATTTTCGAGGGTTGTACTGTTTGTTTCGTTTACCGCGATACCACCGCCATTAGCAGCCGAGTTATTAGCGATTAAGACATCTGAAATCATTGTGTTACCGCCACCCCTTACAAACACTCCTGCTCCTTGGCCAATTAATGTACTGCCTCCGAAAATTTGAGCGCCGGATAGAACACACTCGACAGAGCAGTTCAGCAACACATTCACCCCATTTCCACTCGGAGGAACGACCACATTAGCGTAGATGTTCGATTTCTCAGTGGTAGGACGCTCCCATAGGAGACTAGATGGCATCAAGTCACTACGTAGGCTTACTCCAGCACCCGTTGGGGCAGCATTGCTCGTGATATTCAAGCTCGAGTGATGCAAGGTAGCGCTATGCACCACTAAACCACCCCCAGATTCAGTTGCATTATTGTTAGTAACCCGAGAATTACGCAAAGTGCAATTTGAACCTGAACCAATAAATAAGCCACCTCCCGATGTAGCATTTGATGTCGATATATCCATATTTTGGATATTGCAGTCGTGAGCGTATAGGGCTACGATTCCACCGCCCAAGGGCGCGTAACTACGAGTTATTACGACGTCGCTGATCTGCGAACCAAACCCATCTATAAAAATACTGCCTCCATAGTCTGTGGCATGGTTATTAGTCAACAATGACACAACGTCGCTGATTCTAGAACTATCATCAGTGGGATACTGATAGACCTTCGATGCATTGACATAAACTCCACCACCACGAGTTGAATAACAATTCTGAACAGTTAAAGCGTGGTGTTTGACGCTAGCGTTTGTGACTGAAATCCCTCCACCGAAGCCCTTTTCACAAAAACAGAATGCAATATTGGTATTTTTCAGCTCCAATTCTCCAGTCTCGATAGACACCCCACCTCCTCTTTCCTGTGCTTGATTCGAGGTAATGCTTGCTCCTTCCACCGCACTTAATCCAAATGAAGCAAGCCCACCGCCTTGCTCACCGATATTATCAGTTATAGAAATGGAACCTGATAGACTCGCGTCGGTAATAAATCCCCCACCTCCAATAATTGCAGTATTGTTTCTCACAACAATATCAGCCATCTTGACTGTGGACGTTTCTACAAAGATGCCGCCACCACTCTTCGTTGCGTTATTATCTGATATAAACATTGACACCATCGTTCCGGATGAGACGTTTTGTATGAATATACCACCACCGTTTGACGCTGAGCAATTGCGGACATTCACATACTGGATTGAACTTTGGGTTCCAGTTATGAAAACAGCACCACCAGCTTCCTCAGCTTGACCATCTTGAACAATTGAGTTATTATCCTTACCATTGCCCCCAATCACCCAGCTCGAATTTATATACAGCCCAGCACCTGTAGTCCCTTTTCCAGCTTTAACTATTCCATTCAAGATAGAAACGTTGCTTCTGGTACCTGCGTAGAGGCCTGCACCTGAAGGCGCACTGCATTCATTGAGCGAGGCATTATTCATAATCGCTGAACAGCGGGTAAACGCGGCACAGCCACCTTTGACGGAAGCTGAGGACGCAGACACAGTCAGTGCAGTTAAAGTAGGGTGTGCCCAGTCACCACAGAATAGACCCCCGCCAGAAGCTGATTTAAAAAGTTTATGCCACGTTCTATTAGTACTGAAATCAATTGCACGTCCATCACGATTCGTTCACGTACCCGCTGTGCAGTTGAAGACATCCGAAGCGACTTTATTCTCAAAAGTTCCGTTCGTCCCCACATAAATACCACCGCCATTGCGTTCAGCATGATTCTGGCGAAGGGGTGAGTAGTATAAAATCAAACTTCCCGTATTTAATAACGCAATGCCCCCTCCATCGGCGATCGCGCGATTTTCGGTGATGAACACCACCGATAAGTTAGAGTTTCCAGTAATAACAGATATCCCCCCTCCAACAAATCCCGTGTTTCGAGAAATATTTAGCATAATTCCGTTAAATACTCCTGCAGAGCAAATTCCGCCGCCCTTCAAGGTTGCGTTATTCTTCCAAATCAAACTTTGACCATCTCCAGTCACCATAGTAGCATTTTGGGCGTAAATACCACCTCCTAGTTTCGCTAATGATTGCTCAATGGTAGACTGCTTGAGCGTTAGATTAGACATATCCATAAAAATGGCGCCCCCGTTAACGGAAGCCGAGCAGTTCGACACTTTGGAGGTGGTAAGTGTCAAATTGGCACCATACGCCCATATTGCTCCGCCGTTCTGAAGGGAGGTTGCATTCAAAATATTAAGATTCTCCATCTGAAGTGTAGCATTTAAGGCACTAATAGCGGCTCCGTTAAGGCTAGAATACGTATTGCGCAGCGTAAATCCTTCCATTCGAATAGAAACGCTTTTGACAATCAATCCACGATGTGTACTTAAGCAATCAAACGTTGTTACGGTTGGACCCCTCAAGCCACGGATAGCAATGTCGGGTTTCGATATTGTAACGCTGCAATTACCTGCCCCTTTGTAGATTCCGGGGTATACCAATATTGTTTGATTTGGATTCACGAGTTGTAGGGCGCGGTTGAGTGACTGAACAGCTTTTGGGTCCGTTCCGTTTACTGAAGTATCCATTAGCTCTCCTGTTCCTTGGGCATCATCTCCGTTGACACTCACAACAATCACATCACTCTGGGGTTTATCGCAAATTGGATCGCAGGTTGACGTTGTGCACGCTGTGTCTTTTGGACAAATAATTACATTGCTGCAGCTTTCCCCTACAAATCCACTGAAGCATGAGCAACTACCCTGTCGACAAGCACCATTCAGAGAGCATAATCCGCTGGATGTAACGGGACAGGGTACTTTTATATATTCGGCAGCAGAAGATGCATCGACAGATTCATAATGCAATGCCATTCCTTCGTAAGTGATGCTATTATCCGATACAAAGGTAATAACAACACTGTCGATACCAGGCGTTGTTGCAACTACAAACCCGCCCTCGCGGTGGCAACCACCCTTCCACAACTGCTTAGTTTCACCATTTTCTGTGGTATTGATGGCCAAGAAGTCGTGATTGCATTCCAGCCAAAACATAGTTATCTAATAAAGAAGTTCAGAAAGAATTAGTTCACTTTGCCTCCACGTCACACCTACAACTTAAAAGTAGACTTACGTTAATCACAATGCCGGATTGGTTATGAGGATAAATTGTCCATGTTTCGATATCGGAATTGCGATATTCGTGCCAATGGATATATCCTTCACTTCCGACGCAATCAAATCCAGGTGAGTGAGGGATCGAGGCGACGAATCGAGTAATTTCGCTCAAAATGCTTAAGCTCCCATCCAGCCTTTTCACTTGAAGTTGATAGGCGTATGTCTCACCCAGGGTAATATTATCTTCATAGGAAATATCTTCTCCAGTAGAATTTTGTATCTGTTTGCCGTTCCGGTAAAGGAGGTAGTAACTAGCGTCATCTTCAGCCTCCCAAAATATATTTACAACAGTCCGGGAGTCTGATGAGCAGGAGGAAGTGGTCAGTATGTGGTGTGGTATCAAGTAATGCATGCACTTACGGCAGCCAACTGCGGGTGCACGAGGTTGATTGGAATAACGCGGTGTTGTAAAATAGATTTCTTTGCTAGCAGCACCCAGTTGCATGCCACCTGTAACGGCTCGCTGTGATTTCGAACCCAGTCATATCAATTTAGACCACTTCTAAGTTCGAACATAGACTATCAAATACGTACCACAGTACTGTTATAATCTGTCATAGGGGACAACGTGTTAATGGTGCAGTTCGACTGCGTCACAGGAACTCGACAGGAAAATGCAATATTCGGCTCCGACATCTGTGAGATGTCCACTTGGTAGGATACCACGTAGCCGCCACCAAAATCGGTGCAGGGACTCCAGTGAATTGTAACTGAAGTATCTGAGACTTCGGCAATGTGAACATCTTGTGGTTCTTTAGGGAGCGATCCCGATATGGTCGAAAACGTGACATTATCACTGGGTGGTGACACACCGACAGGGTTATAAGCAACTAGAGTCACTGTGTATTCCGTTGCCATGGCCAAATTCCCAACTGTGCACGACATAATTAACCCTTCGCAGTATCCCACTTCTCCCTGCAGTCCATTAACAGACAGACGATAAGAAGTTAACGGTGCACCACCTGTGTCGACGGGGTCAATCCATTCTAAAGTCATTGCACCACCAGTTATAGATTTAGCTGTCGGTTGATTTGGTTGTCCAGGTACGGTAGCTAGGGTGGTCATTTTTTCTACTCCATTAGTGATGTCACTGAGCCCCACCTCATTTCCAACTTGAATCGTGAATACATATGCAGTCGATGGAAGTAATCCTCCTGCCTGGAGATAGATTATATCGCCCGAGTCTGTCGATGTTAAGCGACGAGTTATTGAATTTGCAGAAGCTGCCATTATACTATTTATTCGACGGACGGCGTTGGGTAAAACTTTTACGTTATTTGCGTAAACGTTCCAAGTCAGATCATCCATGATAACACCGCCTGTGTCTGTTGGGGGTTGAATAGCCAGCGTTATGGACCCCCCTGTTGTTCCCAAGACTACTGGGTTTCCGGGTAACGATGGTAAGGTGGGCAAAGTTGTAGAAAAAGTTGCTTTTCCCGAATCGGATCCTATTCCTAGACTGTTTTCCGCAAATACATTGAAATCATACTTTTTGTTCGCAATAAGGCCCCCAAATACTATCTGCGACGTAACGACTTCCATAACCAAATTTGTGTTTCCAGCAGTGTCTATCGCGCGCACCAAATAAGAGGTAATATCACTCCCGCCATCATCCTCTGGGGTCATCCATGAGAAGTGTATCGTGCCGCCTGTTCTATTTATCGACTTTAAGCCGCTTGGTGGTCCAGGCGGGGATATGAATGTCGTGCTCAGCGAGTATTCTGTAGAATTTATAGAGTAGTCTACATCGTTCATACAAGTCGCCTTGAAAGAATACGAGGACTCTTTCTGGAGCTTTGTTTGCCAATATGACGTGTCAGTACCATTGTATCCGAGCTTCCAGTTTTTCTTGGGTATGTCTTTACTAAAATAAATTTGATAATACAGGTTATGGTCACTCCCCCGATCGACTGGTGGCGTAACCTTAACATGAATCCCACTGCCAGTTACTCCAATTGATTCAATCAGCAGAATCGGCTCTGGTACGGATGCTTCATCTGTTGAAAATACGTATTGCTCTGGGGTTTCTTCAGTTCGATTTGTACACGCTGAAGCATCGTTAAGGGCAATATAATAGAAACTATAATCTGTTAGTGGCGCCAAACCGCCAATCTCCACTGTGGCGATAAGATCAAAACTGGTTTTGTTTTTGTAAGACAAAAACGTCCCTTTTACCTGTCCACAAAAGTTGTGTTAGCTTATATTTTGTTTAACACACGCAACAACTTACAGATTTGTTGTTAAGATAGAAGTCGTATCCTGTAATAGGAAGGCCACCTATCGCATTAGAGATCAGTTAGGCATATTAGTGTTATCGGGAATTCGAAGCATAATTTACCGGTGTCATCTGGCCAAGATATTGTTATGAAAAGCGCACCACCGGTGCCATATGAGTCAAAATCGATTGGTGCAGGCGGCATCCCTGGATTTGTAGGCGATGCCGTAGTGTAGTTGAAGATATCACTGAATGTACCTCGCAGGAATAGTTCACTATCACTACCGTCTGTCATGAGCTCTGTAGAAGCGGGTATACCATTATCTGTACTCAGCGAAGTCAGATAGTAAACTGAACCATCCGGTTGGATTTTTGACTGGTCAATCTCAAAAATATATTCCTGGATGCAACCGTACTCAGAGTTAGTTGCATGAGATAGCATCATTAAAGTCTGATAGGTAGAGCAGGACATACCTGAAACTCGAAATTTTGACTGCTGACAATTTCATTTGTCACGTTGTCGTCAAGTACGATTTTTGAATCCTCCATGATAATTGTCCCTGAAGCTATTTGATCCGTATCGTTCGCGATAACTGATACAGCAACCATATTGTATGTGATGCTCGCTCCAAGACGATAAATAGTAATGTTTAACCCCTCAGAATGACAGTAAGCCTTCCGAAGTCTTTTACCCGATCCTTGCTCGCGGTAGTAAATCATGTACGAAATATCATCGTAGCCACCTGTCAATTCATCGAATTGGTTATCATGAGGTTATCATGAGAGCATTGTTGCATTTACAAAGAAACATAAAGAAACAAGAGCCTTGCCTGTGTCAAGGGGGGGTTGAAGAGCCAACGAAATTGACCCCCCTGTTGCGGTAGAATACGCAAACGGGAGACGTGGGGGTCCTGGTCGTGATTTTGGCGCGCTGAAAAAAAAAAATGTTTCGGACTTATCACCAGCACCAATTAAGTTAATAGCCTGCGAAACAATCATATGTTTATAAGTGCAAAGCCGGTTCATGAGAGTTCCATACTGCGCACCTGTGCTTGAATTGAATAATTTGTGTCGGGTTTGCTAACACTGATAGGTATTGTTGGTGACGGCTGTCCAGTCCCGTTGTACGCCACCTAAGCACACAAATGCATTGAGCTATGCACTCCTTATTGGCAATTGTATCTTTTACTTTCCCTACCTGAAAGACTTCATCTTGTTCAGAGAGATAAATTAGGTACCCTGTTATTGTTGCCCCTCCGGTATCAGCAGGTACAGAAACATTAACTGTAATCAAACCACCCGTTTGACTAAGCAAATTAATCCGAGCTGGTGCCCCAGGTGTTGTAAAACTCGTTGTCATAAACGTAACACCAGGACTGCTAGGTCCTTGACCAATAGTGTTGATAGCACAAATTGAGAAATTGTGTTTGGTAAGAGCGTTTAGCCCTCCAAATGACCATGTCGTGGCGTTGGTTGAAGTGACTAGCCATTTTACTAAGCTGCCAACTTGAATGGATATATTGTATGCAGTAATCCAGAGAAGCCCGCCTCCAACATTTATCGGGGGAGTCCAGGCAAGTACTAGCATTCCACCGGTAGCCCTTGGACAAGTAGGTGCGTCCATTAACCCTGGTGGAGAACAATCTCCATCATCCTCAACCTCTACACGAATAACTCTGTAGTCTCCGATGGTAGCCTTTCCAGCTGATATCTCCACGGAGAGATAGAAATATAGGTAAGGAAAGTCATAGATGTCGTTATCCTTTATTACAATAGATGCATCTGCTTGAACTTGCTGGTCCAAAAAGTCGATGGAAACTGAGGGCAGCCGGAAATCGATTCCTGATTTTGCTGTGCTATTTAGCTGGCTGTATACAACAACTTTGACGCTAGTAGCGGAACTCCATCCGTTTAGGCGCTGGAGACGTAGCGATACCACTCTTGCATTTTCTCGTACGCTTACCGCACTAGTGGCAAAGCCGATTGTTCCGGCATCCCCATCATCCAAAATTGAGATTGTTATCGTAGTGGGCGAAATCGGATCAGTCCGGTCTGGTGTGGTGTCCGTAAGAATCAGATGAATTGTTCGTGGACTCGGCTCGTAGATAGCGTCATTAATGATGGTCACATTAAAACTCTGCATCGTCAGTTCCCCATAAAATGAAAATGATCTATCCGACTCAGGGGGCAATGTATAATCCTGGTCATAGATAGCTGTTCCGGGTCCATTAGTGTAGTGGCAGCTAACTGTACCCGAAGATCCATTCACACGAACCAAATATACTGTCACAGTCGATACATTTTCAAAGACGGTGGATGATAGAATACTATACGTGATGACCCCGCGCTGTGTCAAGTCTGTTTGCGTCGTTAAGCTCTGTGTCCATGCACTAGATCCAGCTGAGTTTAGAGCGCGCAATCGAAACGAGTAGATATTCCCCGGGATCAACTTGGGTATTTCAACTGTTATCGTGCTAACAGAAATACCAAACGTTTCAGAAGTATTAGTGTTGATGTAGGATATTTCATAGGAGATGTCGTCTCCTCCGGTGTCAGTCGGTTCATCCCACTGAAAAGAAACGGAAAACGATGTCCGAAGACCCACAACAAAGTTAAGCGGAGTGGAGGGGAGGGTTGCGGGGCCCATTTTCACTTGGATTGCACTGCTACGTGCACCTTCTCCCACTGTTTCCACTGAAGAAAGCGCTGACACTTCATAGCTATAAATGAAGCCAGCATGCAACGGACCTATATCAGATAATGTATACCTTGTCGTTGGTTCTCCTAGAACAGCTTGAGCTGAAGTATCAATAGAAATGGTAGAGGCCTTTGAGCCATTTTGGTATACCACCAGTTTCGAAATTGGTCCGCCACCGTCATCAACTGGAAGATATAGTTTTAATCGTATCGTCCAAGCGGGTAGCGCTACCAAGTCAAGATATTGTTCAGGAGCACGTGGTGCTCCAGGACGGAGAGCTGCTCCACTTGTCACCCTTTGAGCTGCGGGCTTGCTTTCTCCCTTTTGATTGCCAGCAGTAACGCGAACTACGTAAGTTGTCCCTGATCGTACACCATACAGGTTGTATGACAGGGATGTATTCGCTAGTTTAGTTTCAAACACCACAAGTGAATCGTTCAACACCTGGAGATGAAAAAACGTCAACGGAATCCCGCCAGTATCTGCAGCTGGGATCCAACTTACATTAAGGGTACCACCGGTCGCTGTGACAACCAGACTTTTTAGTGAATGTGGAACGGTTGCAGACGCTGTGCTCGCGGATACCTCATCACTAGAAGGTCCTAGGCCAACGGAGTTGCTTGCGTGAACACTATAAACGTATCGTTGATCAGCTACTAGGTCCGTGTCGTCTACAAAGGTTGTTTCATTGGCTCCAATGTCAACGATCCTAATTCCATTCCGTATGACTCTGTACCCAGCTATTTTGTCTCCTCCACAGTCCATAGGCATTTTCCACTCAAGCCCAATTGAGCCTCCAGTACTATTAACTTGAGTAAGATCAAGTGGCTGACTTGGAGCAACCACTTCCGCACTGGTTGTAGCGAAAACAAACGCGCACTTATTGCTGGACCCAGCACTGTTCCAAGCGGACACAGCATAGCCGTATTGTGTATTTTTGGTGAGTGATCCACGCAAGAAAACGGTATTTGGCCCATCATATAAAATTTCTCCAGATTCCGAATACAGGCGATATGCAACGAAATTCCCACCCCCAGTGTCCTCGCTGCCGGACCACTGTATCATCTGCACTCCGGACGTACTCCAAGTAATGGTTAAAGCATGTGGGATATCTGGTAAAGTTATCAGTGTATCCGTACTGCTGTAAACAATTGTGCGACTTAATATAGCCGAGGGATTTTCACAAATACTTACATCATTTATCCCAACGACTGAAAATCCATAAGTAGAATTAGCCAGCAGTCCTACCACTTTTGCGGTTACTGATGTAGCATCCGGATTGATTCCAGTTACCCTTTGGCGGAACTGAGATCTGACAGGAGGTCCAAGGAAGAAAGCAACATCGTATGCAGTGATATTCGATCCGCCGAAATCGAGTGGGGGCGTCCAGGAAAGATTAACTGATCCTCCGGTTCGAGAACGAACAACAATATTCTGGGCTTCGTCCGGAGGAGATAAATAGCTCGTGGCTGTAGTAAAGATATCGCTCAACTCGCTTGTACCCTGTAAACATACACCAAATAGGAATTAGCGTTCCGGCGGCTAAACTAGATCATCATAACGGAAGACGCACCACGCTGTTTGCAACCATATAGCGCAGCTTGTAAGTAGTCGAAGAGGTCAAGCGTGTAGCATTAAAGAATGGACTGGGTCCTTGGTATACCTGTCGGAAAATGGTTGGATACAGCGCAGATGTCATGAATAAAGTGTAAGTCAAGATGAGCGAACCTCCAGCATCAAGAGGGTCCCCCATTGCCATGTACAAAGCGCCGCCTGTTCTCCTTGTGATCACCAAATTTTCTGGTTTTCCAGGAACCGAGGCTGCCACCGTTGCCAATAACACCGGAGCACTTGCATTTCCAACAAGGCCGTTTTTGCTGACAGCTTCAACTATTACAGTATAATTCGTAAGCGGATCAAGGCTGTTAGCTGATACCATCATGTCACTCGTAGTGTACAGCCCTACGTAAAATTCATCGGCGCTTCTGCACACTATAGCACGATAGCCTACAATATCAACCCCTCCAAAGTCAAGTGGGGCATCCCATGTCAGCGTTATCATTCCTCCAGTTCGGGATAACACTTGTATATTCAGGGGAGCTGACGCTGGTGTCGGTCCCCCCATTGTTATTGACATAGGACTCGTATATTGACCAATTAGTTTGTCGTTCTTAGCAGCAATCGATATTTGATATGCTGATCGAGCTGTTAGTTGTAAGATCATGGCGTAGCACGTTTCAGCAGTTTGTTCCCTGTTAAGTTTGCTTTGCACATCCAGTACGCTCACGTTATATGATAGCACACTAACTATTTTCGCACCAAGATGGCCAGGAGGCAGCCAGGAAACATTTACTGCACCACCTGATAGTTTCGTAATCTGAACTGAAGTCGGCAACCCAGGAGGCGAGACATCACTATCATCTAAAATGACAATTGTACTAGTAGCGGGTGGGTCTCCCACTGATAATCGTCCTCTGATTGAGCGAAGCACTAATTGGAACATTTTCTGTTTCTGATATGTTGTGTCGTTGATTATACCAATGCTGACGGATGCATTTCTCTGCTGGTCAGAAAAAGAGACATTGCTGCGAACTGTGAAATCGATACCAGTTACAGCCTCTTCGGTATCGAATATATCAATTGCAATATCACCGCTATCACTGAATGCCCCATTTCTTAAAATCGTCACTGTTAGCGTTGGGGTAGATTCCGATACATTGTAGCTGGTTTGCTCAAATGCGAGAATACCAGCATCTCCATCATCCATGATTGTAACTTTAGTTGTTGAAACAGCTCCAATTAGTCCAGATTTGTTATCAGACGGTTGAATTGAAACAAAAAAATACTTGTCGGGGTCATCAGTAATCGCATTATTGATAATGGGGACGATTATCCTTTGGGAGCTCATATTTCGACCAAATTCAACTTGACCACGTGATGTCAGATACTGAACACCAGCCACTGCGGTCCCGTCGATGGTAGTGAAGTTACACTTGGCTGGTGTGTATCCTCCCATCGTGCGGATTAAAGTGAGTGTTACGGAAAGCCCTGCTTCCGAAACTGTAGTTTCATTTGTCGAAAAGCTGATGATCCCAGGCGACACAGGGTCTGTTGTGACATTAATGCTAGCCGACCAAGGACCCACGCCTGCTGTGTTGTTAGCTCGTACTTGAATTATGTAAATTGTCGCAGGCTGAAGATCGGAGAAGATAGCTGAGCTTGTTGTGCAAACTGTTGTGTATGAAGTCATACCAATGGTAGTGAGTTTAGCTTCATAGTTCACTGCTGATTCATTTCCTCCAGAGTCTAGCGGTACCGTCCAAGAAACTTCAATCGCATTATATGACTGAAAAACAGCTTCAAAATTCAACACTCTACCGGGCGCAGTTAGCGAAGTAGTAGAGATAATCGTGGGCGTGCTCCGGTCACTTGAGCCGACTGCATTTTCTGCTGTAACAGCGACTGAATACACTGTCAGTGCCGTCAACCCCATGATTTCATATTCTGTGCTTGAAATCTTAACAACCGTAATTGGCGTCGACGATTCATTCAAGTAGAAATCGTAACTCGAGATTTCTGCTCCACCAAAATTGGCTGGTGGGTTAATACGGAAACACAGGGAGCCCCCCGTTCGGCTCACCAAAGTCGGAGCTTCCATTTTATCAGGGGGTTCAGCAAAAATAGTCGACACGTTTAAGACGGTGGGATCGCTTCTTGCAACTTTATTGACGGCTTGAACTCGAACGGAATATTGAGTTTCAGCATAAAGTCCAGGTATAGTGGACGTGGTATCTGAAGTATTGTATACATCAACGAATACATTTCCTCGCAACAGGGTTAAAATGAAATAGAGTACAGGAGTGCCACCCGAGTCTTGTGGCGGCGTAACTATTACCTTAACAGATCCACCTGTGGCTTCTACCGTAGCCGAAGGGGGCGACGATATAGACGCACTGGAGCTAGAAGCAATGAGTGTAGCGCCTTCCTTGCCAGATGCAACGTCATTTGAAGCAAATACAGAGTAAATGTAGCTTGTTGTTGCCTCTACATCGTGTTGGTCGACGAATGGTGTCTTGGTAACTACTGCAACTTCTGTTCCGTCGCGAAGTATCATATACTGTTGAATATTTGTCCCTCCCGAGTCAGCTGGGGGGTCCCACGTCAAAATAATTGTTCCACCAGAAGAAGCAGGAATTTGATAGAGATTCGTTGGCTTCCCCGGAATACTTATGGATGTTGTGGTAACACGTAGAATTGAAGAGTACGGTCCTATCCCTAGTCCGTTGTCTCCCGCGACTGCAAATTCATAAACAGTTAAAGCAGTAAATCCATATAAAACTACTGAATTTCCGGTTGTAGCGCTGATATTTGCCAGGCGTAAAAGTGAGCTCCCCTCGATACTCCCATTTACAAGATACCAACGTAATGGTTGCTCGCCAGAAGATCGGGGGGAATCCCACACTAAGGTTATAGAGCCTCCAGTCACATTAACACCACGAAGATTTTGCGGCTGTGACGGCAAGGAATCATCCTGACTCGTGATAAGAAGTTCATCGCTAGGTGTTACATATTCGTCTGGTCTGCACAGCGTACGGAAATTGTAGGCCACAACACTGAAGGCATAGAGAGTTTTAGGGGCTATATTCGAGATCAGAGCTGTTTGAACCAATGATGATCGGTCGTCGTATACAGTTGTATAGAGAGACCACGAACCATCCCCAACTATATGGCGTTGTTGCACTGAGTATCCCACAATACTCAATCCACCTGAATCCAAGGGTTTATCCCATATCAACGTAATTTCACCAGGATTCTCAGCTACAACTGTTGGCGGAGCCATTCCGCGAGCAGGTGACGGGGCACTAGTTGAATAAATATTCTCTTCACTTTGTTCACTCCATCCCTACAATCAGCCGAAGGATTTCTGTTAGTTGAGTTAAGCTAGTTTGCGTGTAAGTGGTTCTTCTTACCTGTGCATTTTCCAACGACACTGTAATAAGGTACTCGGATTTCGAAAGCAGGCCGTAAATTGATACGTTTGCAACACGTCTGTCAAAATGTAGGCTTTGAATCGGTCCTGAAGCGTATTGACGATACTCCAAGGTACCTCCAGTACGTCGAGCAATATTAAGGTCATACGAACGCAAATCGGAACCACCACAATCAATTGGAGCAACAATCGTGACGTATAATGCTCCACCTGTTGCTGAAACAAGTTCAGGTGGGGGAGGCTGCTGAGGCGCCACTGCGTTACCAGTCCATACGATGACAGTCGACTCTGGGCCCGGTCGATTTCCACCATTTATTGCGCGTACAGAGAGCATGTATGGCGTACTAGCAGCTAAAAAGCTTATAGTTGCCGTCAGCTCAGAACCAGGTACTTCAATGTGTCGGACTTCATCCGTACCTTGGTTTATAATATCAATCTCGTAGAGTTTGATTGGCAATCCACCTTTATCGACCGGGGCTTTCCACGACAACTTCGAATATCCGCTGGTAGTTATACTTGCTATCAATCCAACTACTAGGCTTGGTTCTGACAGTGCCCCAGTTGCGGCACTTATTACTTGTTTTTCCCCGATCTTGTCGCCGTCATCAACAGCAGCACTGACGATATAGACGGTATCGTGTAGTAAGTCGCATACATCAAGTCTATCCACAGTGACATTGTATGATGCGTGAAAGTCGTCACTCGGGCTTGAGACAACGACGACATACTGGTAAAAAGTCGCTCCACTTCCTCCCATCTCGAACTTTAACTCTAAGCATCCTCCAGAAATGGCCACTCGAGTAATCTTCGGAGGGTCTGGTGTAGTATAATTACTGTTGCTGGGGAGCGTGCTGTTCGGGAATGCTGGAGCTTCGGTAGCAGATGTGGTTATGCTTATCACATTTTCGTCATCCATCCCAGAAATACCGTACTGGTTAACCGGAACAACGGAAAATATGTAGAAAGTTTCCGCAAGCAGACCTTCGACCAGAAATGATGTTATTGTGGAGCCGTTATAGACCAGTTTTCGAGTAGAAATAGATTCAGGGGTGCGCTGATATATACAATACCCTACGAAGTTTAGCGTAGATTATTAGATAACTAATAGGCAATTCGGAGAAAGTGAACATTTACCTGAAATGGCACCTCCCCCTGTATCTTCTGGTATTTCCCACTGTAGTCGTGCCGTGGTCGAATCAAAATGAGTAACGTAAAGTCCAGCAAGTTTACCAGGCGGGCTTGGATCCTCAGTTTCAAAGGTCAGCGCTTCACTTAAGTCAGTGCTACCGATGGGGGTAGTTACAAAAGCCTTCACTAAGTACGTCGTACGTGCTAGAAGGTTTCGCACAGTAACACCAGTCGAGCTTAAAGTGACTGAGAAGGTTTCGAGCAGGATGCTACTAGGTAAAAACACTGCTATGACCATTCCAGTGACTTCAGTACCACCAAAATCATCAGGTGGTGTAGCCATCACTAAGGCAGTACATCCGAAAATTTGTAATAGCGTTGGACGCGGTGGTGGGGCTGGGATGGCAGCTTTCTTTGTAGTTACAGTTACTTCATCACTTTCGAAACCATCATTTGCTAAGGTGTCACACGAAGCATCAACTTGAAGAGCCAACACTTTAATAGTGTATGAAGTTTCAGGGAGTAAGTGTGCTCCATCTGCATCGCGCGTCATACAAATCATCGTGTCGTCACTGGTACTCGAAGCCACAGTACTTGTCCACTTCGTGAATTTGTTGTCTCGAAAAAGAAATATGTCGTATTGCGCAATCGGGAGTCCACCTGTCCCGTCCCAATGGGCCCATTAGCATAATCTACTAGAAGTCATAATGAATCATACTGAAATCTTACCTGTATCGAGAGGTTCCTTGAGTGCTAGCGTTATTGAGCCACCTACATAAACCATATCTAGTGAGTATGAATCGTCTTGTGTTTACTTGACCTAATCACTTACCTGTGACGTCGGCTACTACAGGTAATGGGGTCTTGCTTGGACTTTCTCTGTCGCCAGTTCTAATAGAAATCGGGATACTGAACGGGCTCTGAACACCATTCTTGGAAATTGTAAATACACGAAAGATGTAAACTGTATCGTGGCGTAGCTTATAAATTACAGTTGACGAGCCATTCCGTTGAAAAATCGATTCAGTGAAATGTATTACAGAGAGTTCTCGTTGTTGGATCTCCAGCACTGAGGAAAGTGTTTCAACAGATAAAGTTGTTGTCGAATCCAGGGTGAGAGTCACCGTCCCACCCGAAACAGATATTACACTTGGACTGTCTGGCACGTTGGGAGTTGTGTTATCACTGTACACGAGCAAGGGAAATGGATCGCTTAGTGGGCCCATTCCAACTGCATTGAGTGCCTGTATCGATATTTTGTTTGAACCCTGTGTCTCGGGAACATATAACGTCATTGACCAAACGTTGCCTGACGTGGTAGTTGCAACATTCACTCCGTTCACATAAATGAAGTAGCTATCAATTTCTGAACCTCCATCATCGTCAACTGGGCTCCACTGGATTTCAACCGCATCATCGAACTGCTCCACAATGTTAAGGTACTTTACTTTTCCTGGCACTGTTGCGTTTGAGGTGCTTCCAACAAGAGGCTGGGTGATTTCATATTCGCTATTGTCGTTGGTTACAAACTCCACCAAGACTTCGTAATCGGTCAGTGGAGATAGACCGCCAACACCAATAGAACCTCTCCTGTATACACTCGCCACATTAGAATTGGTGCTAGAACCACACGTTCTTAAGCTTCCATCTCCACACGTTTTATCACACGATGTAGATGATAAAGGGTTAACAACAGATTCAATCAGCTTGTAGTAACACCTGCCATCTCCGGCAACGCCAAATGATTTGATAGCCCGAGTGCTAGTAACATTTACTCCTTGCACCATAAAGTCAATGTTGTTGGGACTTCCATCTGTACTGGAGGGAAACCAGTTTGTGTTCTCAGCAGCGTTAAAAAGTAGAAGAAGAATTAAGTCTGGGTCGAAGACATTCTTCTGAAAAGAAGTAAATATCGCTTCTGGATCACGCGCCACCTTCCAAATACGAATCTAAAATAAAGGAAGTAAAATATTCAGCAAATTTAGATGAAAACAGAACAGAAGTTTGACAGGTGTGGTACCTCGTCCATAGCTCCTTGCAGAGCTGTTGTTTCCGGGAGAATATTCATCGTGTCTGGCCACGCATAGCACATAAATACCTTGCCAATTAAAGTATAAACGGAGAAAGAGCAATTAACGTACCCCGCCCAAGCTGGAGATAAGCATATAAGGGTACGTCGCAATCCTTCTTGCTAAGCAAGCCATTAGCGACCTGTTTACCATTCATGAACAATGCGATGTCATTACTTGCGTCGGATACAATCGCAACATGGGTCCACTGTCGTAAAGGAATTCCATGGGGTATTCGAAGTAGATTTCCACATCGGGATATCGTGATGTAACTGCTCAGGGTGATGCTCAGACTTCCTTCTTGAGTACCATACAGCAATAGCAACTGCTCCGAACTTAAATCTATGCTAAAACCCTCACGAAAAACCCAAAATTCGACAGTAAAGGGGTCAGCAATAGGGAACGGCACCATTTGTGCGCTTCGCACTACAGCGTCAGGCGTAAACTTCAGTTGAGTTTCCACGGCTGAGCACAACTTTCTGCATTGAGCTGGACTGTCAAAGACAATTCCCGAAGCACCAGTGCACGGATACATCGTGGTGGTGGTTTCACATGCAGAGCACTGGAGGTCGTCCCCTTCGATAATGCAATAGGGTACACGATTAGTATGACAGCAGATCATTAACAAGCTGTAGTTCTTACCTGTAAAACTAAGAGTGGGGGAGTCGTTCGTATGTAAACGACGTACGTATGCACGAAGCAGAATAGGTTGCGGTATAGATTTCGCTGTATTGACTTCAATGTAAATCATGCCACCAGTGGCGTGTACAAAGTTAATTATTCCCACCATTGCTTCCTGAACGAAATCGTGAATTGTGATTTCCTTTAGACGCAGTGTGTCGTCCGCTGATGCTATTCCTCGAAAAACAATCTCAGCTGTTGATGGGTACGCTATATCTATCACGCTCTCGGCATAATTCCATTGGTCTTGATTAATCACAGCAGAGTCACTAGACCACACTGATCTGGTTTCACTTGAATTCAATACAACATACGTGCTAATAGTCGAGCTGTCTGTAGGTACCACAAAAGCTTGCTTAGTGCATTTTGAGCTCATAGGATCTATGTATTGTCGCTCAAACTTACCCGATGTCATTTGATATTTGAACGATATTGCCGAGTTGCCTAGTAGTCGTGTCGGTAGACTACGGTAATTAGCTTCCTTTGACATCATTGGCATGTCAGTTTCAGCAATTGGAATCCATTCAACATCAATTTCACGGATCGTCAATAATTCGGCGTATTGGTCAGCAAAGGGTGTCATTTTATCGTCAAAGCTAAGTGAGCCCAGTCCAATATAAAACCGCAAAATGCCGGCAAAAGTATCGCTAGGTCTAGCCGAGATGACAAGTTGTCTTACAGTACGCAGATTAGCTTCGCGTTCGATTAGAAAAAAATATGGAGGGTCATCCGAAGATGCATGGTGGTCTCTAGTCCCATATTTAATTGCAACATCACCGTTAGTCGTGTTCAACGCTACTGCTAGGGTTAGGCACTCGCTCTCAATATTTTTTGTCTCCATTAACGGAATGGTAATTTTAGCAGAACCACCCTGAAGAACCTTCTGGCTAAATACAAAAGGGGAGGCAAACAGGGGCTGGGAAAAAGACGGAAGGACTGATACCGCCACATTTTGCACAAAGTAGCAGCCAGATTTTGAACTGCTCACATCTGTCCACTCCACCATGACATCAACTCGAAAGGATCCAAGCTGAAATGGTATGTACGTGAAGTAGCTCGCGGTTTTGGCGCTTAAGGTGATGAATGAGGCAGTCGCATTGTACGCTTCCAACTGAGCAGGCTTACCACCAACTTGAAACATATTCAGATTTGTGAACAATTCATCATCACTAACAATATATATGTTCGTCGCCACATGTGATTCAGGTAAACTTGACCCAAGAATTTTGAATACAAAATCAGTAAAAAGGAAATGTCTTGCCTCACCCTTGCGCATGATTTGTACTTCAGGGTTGGCGGTCTCCAACGCGCAAAAATGGAGTGTATATGATGCAACATTCGATACACTATGTAGCCATGTCATGTCATCATTCTTTTGTTCCAGCTTGGATGTAATGACTTCTATAGAAACTCTAAAGGCAGTCTTTTGCTGCTGAGTAATCTTTATGCCACTTGTAATGTCTGTGTTTGAGTTATACGCTTTCAGAAGAAACGTACATTCTTCGCTCGTCGACTTAGCATCCCTAATCGTTTCAACGTTCAAAACCGAGCAATTGTCGACAACGACATCGACTCGGGAAGTATCAGGGACATCCGAGTAATTCAGCATCAACTTCAACGTATCTCCAGCTAGTCTATTGTAGGCTCCCACAAGAAGTCGGCTCGTGACTGGGAGCTTGATACTGGGAAAAACGGACCACACAAGAGGCATAGAAGCAAGTACAGTATTCTGGGTATTGACTATTTCTATCTGTATCAGTGCCTGCATATCAGTGACGTCAGGTTTGAGCCAAACAAGTAGAATTTCGCGACAAACGTGAAGGATTGTAGGGTTGTGAGTGTCAGATACGTTCTGGGGTCCGAAAGATGGCGTTTTCACTAAGCTAATGGCATTGTCCAAGTTGAAAACTATAAACCTTATGTTGCAAATTGCAGTGGTTGTAGTTACATAACTTGGTAACAGTTTTGACACCAAAAGATGAAGTGGGGCATTCGCTTCCAGATCAATATTCAAAGGAAACAACTTCAAAGATGCAGCAGCAGTACTGATGGTATTAACAGCGTCCAATCGTCTCGATGCATTCGTGGTATTTCCGTAGCCACTTTCGCTTGATAACCCGTGTCCGCGACTAAACGATTTTATTTCATCAACAATTGTTTGCTGACGCACTGCCACACAATAGGTTTTAGCATACTGAATTACTGTTCTTGATACTCGGCCTTGAACAACAAGCTTAAAAGTGCACTCGCTAGTAAAATCGTCCCTTAAATGCAGCTTTAACACTGAACTTTGACGCACCATCCGCCAACTAGTCACAACATTTCCATCCATTATAACCGACTTCGCGGGGAACCCACCGATTTTTGCTGTCTTTATCGCACTCGCTGAAGGCCATTCTGTCTCCACCGATACCAAGTCAAAATTCCTATTTCCTGGTTCCACTCGCCTTATCTCTCCCAGTACGTCAAATAGTGGAATATCGACAGGCTCATTGGTCCCATCAACCACAGTGTGCATACTTGAGAGCTCGTTGGTTTTAGTGCCTTGAGCGCGAGCTGGCTGGGACATAACTCTAATTCGACGGCCATTTACATTCGGTAAATAGGCGAGAGAACGGGATGGTGTTGCTTTAGGCTTCTCCTGCGTAGCCAAACGTCGAAAAACTGATGGTGTGGCCAACTTGGCTGCTACAATGAGTTCGTTTCCATCTTCTGCTAAAAACAGCAAGTCGAAGCTGTTCTTTAGATCAGTGTGGTACCCACAACGCCCCACCAGGTCAAAGTAGCATTGACTGAGAACACCACCTAGTATCAGTTTCAGCGCGTTAGTAAAATGGAGGCTTGCTTGACCTTAACTACGTTACTGACCATCTATATACTCTGTCACAGGCGCAAACAATAAAGATATAAGCCCTGTATCTGTTGCCACGTCACTACTAACGAAAGAAATTGGTCCAGGCGTTGGTGGAGAAAATATCGTGGTAGGCAAATCGTTCACCGTTGTTTGTACTTCGAAAATTCGGAGCGATATGCTTGCCTCGGCCTCGATCTGAGCACATATGAGTTTGATTTATTATCGTACCAACGATAAATAGCATTGAGCAACACATTCTAAGTAACCTTACCTTGACGTATTCAACTGCCGTGTCATAAGCCAACGTAAGAGTGACTTTAGAGACCTTATGATGAAGAATGTCGTCCGACAGCCGTGCTCTCTTCAGCACTAATTGTTCTTTACCATACAAAGTGACATTCAGAGAGCCATTCGAAGCCGCAGATAAACCTCGGTCTGTTACGAGGTACAAGTCGACAACTGCATGTAGTCCAAATACACAACAACCCGTTAGTGCCTCCCACGTTCAGCACATCGAGCGCGAACCTACCATTGCAGAGATCCCACGTTCGGTCCAGGACCCCATCCGCGCAAGGGTCAGAAGGGTCGACCGCGCACCCAAAGAGGTTGCTGGAGTTCCTCTGGTAGCAAGTCACAAACGAGCTCGCCGAAGGCAAAAGCGTGGGCTGGCAAACGCAACCTGACCGCGACAAGATTGGGGCGATGCTGTTTTCTGCCTGCTCGGCCGCAAGTGCAGGCACACCGCTGTAAGTGAGAAGGCACCACAGCAGCAGAAGCACTCCATGCCACTGCCGTGGGCCATCTCCCTGCCGCTTGTTGCGCAGCATCGCGGCTTGGGTCGTTCAGAGTTAGTGAGGGCGAGGCGTTTGAAGCGTGTCAAAGGTCGGCGGATATCTTCGCTGTGAAGCCTCCTCCCGACGGTCCGTGGCGAACGAAAGCTTTCCACTCAAACGATGGAAACACGAAACCCGTAGAATCAATCGTCCATGGGAATAGTGTGGTCTTTCGTGAAGCTTGAGAAGCCCATCGACAATCTTGCATTAGCCGCCCCAGTGTGCGATGTTTTCGTAAGGAGCTCGTACTAGGAACGCACACACTGGGTTCCTAGTACGAGCTCCTTACGAAAACACCTCGGGGCTGTTAGGTGCGCAGTTCCGATGCGGTCTCCCACCTGACGATGGAGACGAAGTTCACCCGCCCAGGCACCAACCAAGCAGAGCACTTCGATGCTCTTACGAGCGTCGAGCAGCGAGACTAGCCCCGCAGAAGAGGCGATGGGTGACAAAGCCTCTTGCTGGACGCAAGCTGTCAAGTGGCTTCCTGGCACTTGAACGCTACTGCGCCTTGCAACCTTAGTCAGGGTACAGCCCCGTCGCAACGCTGTCGTAGGCGAGCGCTGCATTCACGGCGTAAACCAGCCACACCTGGTCCCCGGGCCATTCACGTCAGCAAGTTGGGCAGAGTGCAGAGCCTCCCTCCTACCACTGGAATCCGTCAGCACACGTGCTCACACCAGTTACACTCGCCAACTCGGCTCTGCACGCCCATAGCGTGCACTGCGTTCGTGCGGGACATGACAATTCCGCTACAGACTATATACCGGTAGCGACAGTAACTTTCCCACAGTTCGCAGTTCGGACACATCCGTCCAGCTCGACTACGCGCTACATAGACCTGTGCCCGCCGTCGCAGGCGTTTCGGCCCCCCCCTCAACTTGCAACGCGACTATATCGTTCCAAAGTTTCGTCGTTGGAGCTTTGGAGCCGGTGGCTCTCCTGACTGCAAGTTGAAGTTGTCGGCCAATCAGCGCGCGCGCCGAAACGCTGGACGCCCATATGCACGGAGAGCTGCAGACATGTAACACGCGCGTCCAGAGCTCGCGCCGCGAGTTGACCTGCGGGCCAGCGCGCGGCGGCCGCCACCTGCTCCCGAGCGCCGTCGTCATGGGCTGTCGCGGCCTCGCGGGTGGGCCGAGCGCCCCGCCCGCTGCCTCCGGGCCGCAGCCTCCGGCCCCTCGCCTGGGCACGTCAGCAGGAAATAGAAGGCGCCGGGCCGTTCGCCTATATCGAGCCGCTGGCCTGCACGCACGTGCCTCTGACCCGGAGCTGTTACGTGCGACGCGCCGCCGCTGCGCGCTCAGTTTCGCATTGGCGTCCTCGCGAGCACCGCGCGGCCAACTGCATGCGCGGCGTGGCCCCTTTGCTGACCCCACGACGCCATGGCAGAATCCAGTCCCAGCGCCGGCTCGCCGCTCGCCGGCACGCCCCTCACCCCGCGCGCGCTCTCGAGCTTCGGCTCCTCGAACGGGTCCAACGCCGCCAATGACAGCGACGCCGACGAGGGCGCGGGCATGTCCGTCAAGGACCGCGAGCGCCTCACCACGGTGGCCAAGCGCATGACCGAGAGCCTCCTGGAAGCCACCGACCTGCTCGGCGGCATCCCGTGGACGCTGGTCCACGAGAAACACGGCATCTCGCTCTTCCGCGCGGACGCCAGCAATGCAGGGGCCAACGTGCCGTGCAACGTGCACGCCGTGTGCAAGTTCGCCTGCGACATCGAGGACGTCGCGGCGTCGCTCATCACGCCGACCACCGGGGCGTTCAAGCGGATGATGTCCATGCTCTCGTCCGACTTCGTCGACGGCGCCGTGGTGCAGAACATTGTGGAGCCCACGCCGACCAACCCGCACCGCTACGTCGGGCTCAAGTGGGCAGCATTCAAGAGCTCGGGCCCGTTCGCCAAGGATCGCGACCTCCTCATGCTTGAGTACGTCGACATGATCGAGGACGCTCAGGGGCAAAGGACCGCCTTCCGCATCATGGAGTCGGTGGACACGCCCGCAGGCTTCTCGAAGTACGCCGAGTCCCCGAAGTATGTGCGTGATCTTGTGCCGCTCATGGGATTCATGTATCACTCGACCAAGAGGCCGGGGGAGCTGCGCATGACCTACACCTGCAACTTCGACAAGAACGGGGACCTACCCGCGTGGGTCGCCAACTCGGCCATTCAGTCGCACGTGGAGAAGTGCATTAACGGCATCCTCAAATACACAGAGAACTTCCGCGTGGCTCGCGAGGAAATCGTGCTGCCGCAGCAAGTGGTTCCCATGAGCGAGCAGGATCACTGCCGGATATGCTCCAAGAAGTTCTGCGTTCGTCGCCGCCGCTACAACTGCCTCAAATGTGGCGAAGTATGCTGCAGCTCCTGTAGCTCGGTGCGTAGCGCTCAAGTGCCCGATATTGGCGAGCGCTTGCTTCGAGTCTGCACCGCCTGCGTGATTGAAGCACGCCGGTCCTCTCGCAACACTGCCAGTGGCATGGAGCCTCCGTCCACGCCGTGTTTCAGCTCTTCGGGCTCGCACCAATTCTTTGCTCACACCTCTAATTCCACGCCGATTCTGGGCCGTGCTCAGAGTTTTTCGGTTGCTAGTGGCGAAGCCAAGGAACAAGCTCCAAAGCGTCGGTCGTACGACAATCTCCTTGACCCTGTGCGCTCTCGCCTAATCGAGTACAAGACGTTCTCGTCAGGGGCTGAGGAAGGAAATGGATCCAGTGTCGCGGGCTCGAGCATCGGCATCCCCAAGGCCAGCTTTCCCAGCCGTTCCTTCAGCGATGGTCTCGTGATGCGCAACAAGACGCTGTTCAAGGCCAAACGCCGAGGCAGCCCGGCGGACCTGGCGATCTCGATCGAGGCCTTCCGTCTGCACCAAATGCGTATGGGCAACGCGGACCGTCACCCCGAAGGCAATGAAGCCTTCGACGAGAACGACAATACCGACGACGAGTCCACTTCGTCGTCGTCTGCTTCGCCAACGTATTCGATCACGAGGCCGTCACCCGTGCATTCGCGTACATCGCCGCAGAATGGCACGGATTCTTGCACCGGACGTTCGCGCATCGAGATCAAATACGAAAGCAACCAAGAGCCCCAGTTCGACAACGACTCTGAAAAGTTCGAGTTCGATGAGGCCATGGCGCGCGCTAAGAACATCATCGTGGCCGCCAACTACGCGAACAGCTTGGCGCAGCAAGCGCGAAAGCTCTCGCACTATCGCGTCGTTGCACTGCAGCAGGAGCACGAGTTCATGGCTCCGATGCTTCGCAACGGCGGCAGCAACTCCAGCAAAAGCAGCAACAACGGGCCTATTGTGCGTCGTCGACCCCGTCACCGTCGCCACGGCAGCGACTTTGAAGCGGGTCCGGGCGCTGGAGCAGTGCTGTACTCCAATTAAGACGCCGTCCGCTCCAAACTGTTGGAAGAAGTATGAAGATGGCGCTGACAAATCGATAAGTGAGGCCGAGCGTGAACTAGTAGTTAGTGAAGTAGTGTAGTAGAATATGCGCGGCCGCAACGTAGTGCAGATGTGAGTCAGTATGTGGACGAGAAGCATGTACACGCTCGCGGTGGACGGAAGAGACCGAGAGCCGAGTGAACTTGCATTATTAGTAACGTAGTGAGCTTCAACATGGGAATTGAGCAACTTTTCCATCACCTTGACGACACCTTCCTTCGCCTTGCACACCGTATGGCGATGTCTGGCGGTACCTTTGAAGCTATTGCCTACCTACGATGGATCTCAGTATTAATACTGTACAGCGGAACAGATCGAGTGAATTGATGGATGGTGGTGCACGTCTTCAACCATTTTTTTCTGCTTGGTGTCACAGAGGCACACTGCTTTCAACAACTGTTGGCGAGAGCAACGCAGCTCGAGCGCGGTTATGTCCTTGATCCCGACGGGATTTGCTCTCCGCGAATCGCCATGTCCAAGCACCATCAACGCCGTCGCCTCACCCACCAACGCGCTGCAGCGCTGCGCAGCCCTCACCCAATGCAGGAAGACGATTTGGGATCGGCACAGGAAACGCGGTTGAGTGAAAGTCCAAGATGTGAAGGTGTGTATGGTATGGCAAATGCGGTCGCGTGGCGCGTTTACATATTCAGCCGGTATTAATGGGGTCGCAAAGCATACGAGACTGTCCTAGAGCTAAGCTACGATGCCAGCCGGGTTCTAATGCACTAGCGCAGCGCACTCGTCGCCATGCTCGCAACGAGCCGAAATAGGGAGGGGCACACGAGGCGACGCAGCGCAGCTTCTACCGCTTGTCGAGGCGCTTTGTCCTGAAGAGGGGTGTAATCCTCTCGCCGCTTCGTGTCCGTCCTCCTGATGCACTCAGTGCTTACTGGCGCTTGCCGTTGTACAGGCTCTTGGCGTAGTCGGGGAAACGGATGAACGGCGGGTACTCGTTCTTGCCCTTGTCGTCCGCGTACACATCCACGAAGGCCGAGGCCTCGTCGGGCTTGCCCGAAGCCTTGGCCTCCTTGGTGGCCTTGACAACCTCAGCGCGCACCTTCTTCTCCAGCTCCTTGATCTCGTCAGCCGTAGCAAGCTCGGCCTCGATCATGCGCTTCTTCACCAGCTCAATAGGGTCGCGCGAAGCACGCATCTGCGAGATCTCGTCACGGTTGCGGTACGTCACACCAGGGTCGGACATGGAGTGGCCGTGATAACGGTACGTGTTCATCTCCACGAAGATGGGGCCCTTGCCCTCACCGCACCACTGCTTCAGGAACTTGGTGCACTCGCGCACAGCAAGAACGTCGTTGCCGTCACACTTAATACCGGGGATCTTGTTGCCCATGGTGTAGTAGTCGTTGTTGAACGACGAGCGCTTGGTGGACGTGCCCATGCCGTAGTGGTTGTTCTCAATGCAAAAGATGGCGGGCAGCTTCCACAGAGCGGCCATGTTGGCGGCCTCGTACACCTGGCCCTGGTTGGAGGCACCGTCACCGAACATGGTGATGGCGCAGGGCATGAGGCCGTCGCCCTTGTGGTTGTACTTGCTGGCGAAGGCCAGACCGGCGCCCACAGGCACCTGGGCACCGACAATACCCTGGCCGCCGTAGAAGTTAGCCTCCTTCTTGTAGAAGTGCATGGAGCCACCCTTGCCGCCGGTGGCGCCGTCCTTCATGCCGAACAGCTCGGCCAGCACGTCCTTGACCGTGGCACCGCGGGCGAGCATGATGCAGTGGTTACGGTACGAGGTGATCCACGAGTCGGTGCGGTCCAGGGCGGCCTCCACGCCCGTGGCCACGGCCTCCTGGCCGTCGTATAGGTGGCAGAAGCCGCGGATGTTGCGGGCCTTGTACTCGTTGTCGTTGGTGATCTCCATGCGGCGCATGGTGTACATGAGCTTGTAGTAGTCCAGCATCTCTTCGCGGTTGGTCACGGCGTACTCGGCCGGGCCCTCCTCGAGACCTGTGGAGGCAGCAGAGCAAGCAGACACGGCGGTGAGCTCCCGGGCCGCCGACTCCTGCGGCAGCGACGCGCCCACGTACGGTGCAGCTCGAAGGGCGACGCGAACTCGAACTTGGCCTCACCCGAGGTGTTGGCGGCGGCGCTGAAGGCGCGCGAGGCGGGCGCGGCCGAGCGGGCCAGCGCGGAGGAGCGGCGGAGCATCATCATCTCGATCGGCGGCGGGGGTGCGGGCTGCTTGGCGATTTCGGGACTGCGTGGCTCCAAGCAGCCCGAGGCCGCCGCAAAACCGTGCGTGGCTGCTCGGTTAAGTGCGAAATCCCCCCCCCCATTCCTTGACGTCACCCATCCGATTTCTGCGTGGGGTCAAATCATCCACAACGTGCAGGCTCCGATTCCACAGAGCCCGCATGGCCGTGATTGGGAGAGATGATGGATAATGCTGCAAGTGGTGGCAGGCCTCGACAGCGTTCGCACTTGAGGCAGCGATGATCAACTACTCGGCTGAATACATGCAATAGATCCATTTGAGACCTGGAAGAGGAGGGGGGGGGGCAGCTTCCACGCATGTCGGGGCGGCCGTGTCGACGGTCTCGCGCAGTGCATTTTGCCGCTGCGATGGGAAGAGCGGCTTGACTCGGCGCGAGTATGCGGACCAGCATAGACGCCGCCTTGGGCGGGTCATCCCTCCCCCAGGCTCGCGTTGCGGCGGTCGCATTATCCATCATCTTTTCGTCCAATGGTCGCTCCCATCATCGTCTTATCCGCCAATCGCAGATCAGTCCAATATCAGCCAATCCCGACGAACGGGACTTGAAATCCGGGACGCAGCATCGAATACAGGTAGCACCCACACCTCGAGCCTGATCAATGGCCGCCGCCACCAAGCGCAAGGCCCCCGAGGGCGACGCCGGCGCCGCCGCCAAGCGCCGCAAGTGCCCGTACCTGGACACGGTGAACCACCAGCTGCTGGACTTCGACTTCGAGAAGGTCTGCTCCGTGAGCCTCTCGGACCAGAACGTCTACGCGTGCCTCGTGTGCGGCAAGTACTTCAAGGGCCGCGGCCGCAGCACGCACGCGTTCACGCACTCGGTGCAGAGCAGCCACCACGTGTTCATCAACCTGCAGACGGACCGCATCTACTGCCTGCCAGACAACTACGAGGTCGTGGACAACACGCTCAAGCCCGTGCAGGACGCGCTGCGCCCCGCCTTCGAGCCTGCGCAGGTCGCGCGGCTCGACCAGAACCGCATCCTGGCGCAGGACGCCTTCGGCGTGTCCTACCTGCCGGGCTTCATCGGCCTCAACAACCTCAAGCACACGGACTACATCAACGTCGTGGTGCAGGCGCTGGCGCACGTGCCGCCGCTGCGAGACTTCTTCCTGGCCAACTCGGCGGCCAGCAAGGTCAAGTCCAAGCTTGTGCTGCGCTTCGGAGAGCTGCTGCGCAAGATGTGGAGCCCGCACAACTTCAAGAACACGGTGCGTTGGGCGAGACGTGCACGCTTGGGGCTTCTTGCTGCTTGCGTGCTGATGAGGAGTTGTGGTTTGGTGCATGCAGATCAGTCCGCATGAGCTGGTGCAGGAGATCTCGGTAAGCAGCAAGAAAAGGTTCCACGTCGGGACGCAAAACGAAAGCGTGGAGCTCTTGGCGTGGCTGTTGAATGAGCTGCACAGGGTGAGTTGGATGATCACAACGCAGTGACGGTGAGGGAAGCTGTGGGTTGACGATGTCGCGTGCTGATAAATGCATGTATAGGGTCTTGGTGGGACGCACAAACCCGGAAGCAGTGTCATTCACAAGTGCTTTCAGGGTTTTGTTGAGGTCACAACGGATGATGAAACGAAAGCAGCCTCGAAAGACTTGGCCGAACGTGAGTCCGCTGTCTCGACCACGATATCACCGTTCTTGTAAGATATTATTTACTTGATGAGTATGGTTCCGCTCCACTAACCGTGCTGCTGTATTTCTAGGATGATGGCGCTAGACTTGCCTTCGACCCCCCTGTTCAAGGACTCGCAAGGTGGAAATATTATCCCTCAGGTGAGCTCAATGGCTCATCGGCCACGTGAAGTTGTATCAAACTAACCCCTTGCTTCGACAAATAAAAATAGATCCCGCTTTTCACAGTGCTCGAAAAGTACAACGGCTCTCACGTAACGCACGTGCTCCAAGGCTCCCATCGCCTGAAGAAGACATACCGGATTGACTCGCTGCCGGCATACTTGATCTTCCATGTGAAGCGTTTCACACGAAACAACTTCTTCATTGAGAAGAACCCAACGATCGTAAATTTTCCGGTTAAGAACCTGGAGCTACGCGATTATCTGAAGCTTGACCACAGCCTTCCGTCGGAGGAAAAACTTCGCAACAAGTATGCTCGACAACCATGTTGCAAAACCCTATCTCGTGCACTGACAGTTTTTATAATATTGCCGCTTTTCGCAGGTCAATTTCTGAGCTACGGGATATTCTTCGCAAGCACAAGCAATCTACTGAGGTGCGCTCTGTGGGGCAATTGCTTTGTCGAGCAATAAAACTGACTGGGTAGCGTGATTTGCTGGTAAATAGGATTGTGTTGAAAAGGCCGACCTAGTCGAAAAGATTTTACGCGTCACCCTGCCGTCCACCAAGTACGTGCCACGAATTAGTCCATGAACCTTGCTGTGTACAAATGTGACCCTTGCCATGTGACTTTTGTCGCGCAGGTACAACTTGATTGCCAATATCTGCCACGATAGCCCCGTGACGACAGGCCAGGAAGCGGCACTCCAGACGAATCCACTGACGGAAGGCAGCTATCGCGTCCATGTTCAAAATAGAGTACGTGGCTGTAGAACCTGAAGGAGACTGCAATGGTCAAACTGATGCATTATACATGGTACTTATGTCCGTCTACCGCAGGCAACTGAGCAGTGGTACGAGATCCAAGACCTACACGTCCAGGAAACGATGCCTCAGCTTATCGGCGTGTCCGAGTCTTACTTGATGATTTACGAGCGAAAGTCCTAAGCAGCCCGGAAATATAGCTACAAAGTCTGCACTCGTTATACTGCAGACACGCCATATTGTTCGTTCCACGTGACCAGAGCCTCTATTGTTGACGTGGACACGCTTGGCCGGACTCGTGTGAGGGCCACCTGAAAGTCGGACGCATTGATTCCTCGTACATCTTCAGCTTTTACGTTAGCTACTTTCGACCCGAGCTCACGAATAGGGCCCAGAGCGGCATCCTTGCACACCGCCTTCAGGTCACTGCCCGAGTAACCTTCCGTCGCCTTGACAATGTGTTTGATGTCTTTGGATGACAACGAGAATTTTTGGCTACCAAGCAAGTGCCGGATCAGTCCTTCGCGAGAAGTAGCATCCGGAAGAGGCACTATCAAACAGTATCAGAAAAATTGCTTCGATCAGTTGTGGACGCTCAATGACGCAATAACGGAAGACCAATCTTTGGGGGGGGCACCTACCAAAAATTCGTTTCTCCAAACGACGCACGATGGCCTCGTCAAGCTCGTGCGGGAGATTTGTAGCTCCCATGACGAGGATCCGATCCTCCTGAGATGAAGCTGCTCCATCCAGCTCAGTAAAAAACTGTGGCAATCAAGATGGATTAACAATTAGCTTTCACGCAAAACCGAGTTCAGTTTTCGGGAAAACAAGCTAAATACCTGGTTCTTAATCCTTCGGCTTGCCTCATTTTCTGACGCTGACCTTGTCGATAGTAAGGCGTCGATCTCATCCATGAAAACCACCGATGGTTGAAGCTCCCGGGCCATCTGAAACAGCGCTCGAACCAGCTTTTCACCTTCACCCACCCACTTCGACGTCAAAGAAGACGCAGAAATGCTGCAACACATATCCTTTAGTACTATAGCACGGCGCGCTATATTCTACCAAATCTGGCTTACTTAAAGAAAGTCGCGTTTGCTTCCGTAGCAACTGCTTTAGCCAGCAGCGTTTTTCCTAGCATTCAGCCAGCGTATAACAGCTCAATCAGCTACACCTCCCGAAATCTCTTTGAATCTCTCAGAAAAGTATACTTCTATGTAAGTAAGTACCTGTTCCCGGTGGCCCAAAAAGCAGTACTCCGCGTGGCGGAGCTCGCAATCCCGTGAACAAGTCCGGGCGCAACGTCGGCAGAATTACAGCCTCCTAAACTCTCACCAGTGGTGAGTCACCACCAATGTCCATAACCTGCAAACCTCCGAAACGCAGAAGACGCAAGTGCAAACCTGCAACATCTGCTTCGCCACCTGTAGTCCTGCAATGTCGCTCCAGTGCACTCCCGGTGAGTGATCCAACACCTCATCTAGAATCGTGTGAGCGTGCTCGGCATGCTGCTTCAAGTACCCCGCTCGTTGATGCTGCCGACGGCAACAAAAACAGCATTTATCGGACTGGCAGCAACACCTGCCCGATTCACAGCACCACATCTCCAACCTGCCGCCCACTTGCAGTGCGTGCATTGCCGTCCTGTGCAGCTGACGGAGCAGCCTCCTACACGAGACAAAAGCAGTTCATTGAGCGTCTTGCATCAGACACCAACTGTGCGTCACTCTCCACCTGCGCCTGCTTCTTGCGCGACTGCTCCGCCGTCCAGTTCTTGAGGTACTCGGCTCGCACCATGTACTCATTGATCTTCTGCCGCAACTGTATCTTGGCCTGCTCGTCCGCCAGCTCTGCAGCAACAGAATATCCGCTCGTCAGATAAAGGTTTGGGCGGATTTTTCGCGCTTCAAACGCACGCGCCAGCTGCGCCATCATCTTCTCGATGCCCGACGCATAGAGCTCCACCGCCTCCGCGTACTTCCCCGCCGTATCCGCCGCCACGGCCGCCTCGATCGTCTTCTGGATGGCGTCCTCAGGGCGCCGGCCCCGCCACAGGAACATGGTCCACTGCGTGTATTGAGGAATCTACTGAGCGTATTGAAGAATCTACTGAGCGTATTGAGGAATCTACTGACGGAGTATTGAAGAAGGAATATCCGAGTCGGTTTGGATAATATCCAGGAGGAGTTTCCTCCAATCCTCGTCGATTGAATGCGGGATTTCGGCCAATCAGCGACGTTGAAAACGTGGGGCCGCCAATTCCATATTTCCTGGGCAAGATGATGTTGCGGCGAGCTACGCAGATCGCGCGGGCGGCGGCGCCCGCCCGCGGCTATGGCGCGCGCTTCGCCACTATCAATGGTACCGTTCAAATCACCGCTCACCGCACTATCTCGTGGTGCTCGTTTCATCGTCTAACTCGTTGAACTCGCTGCACTACAGGCAACCAGGTGCGCTCAGGCATGGCGCTCGAGATCGACGGCAAGATCTACCGCGTCGGCAAGAACCAGCACGTGAAGCCCGGTAAGGGCGGAGCCTACGTTCAGGTGCGTTCAAATGCAGCTCTTTGCGCGGAAATCGGAGGAAAAATTGCCAAGCAACGAGCTCACCAGCGTCTGCGGACGTGTCAACGGACTGGCAGGCCGAGCTGAAGGAGATCAAGACCGGAGCGAAGATGAACCGCCGCTTCCGCGCCGCGGAGACTGTGAACAAGGCGCCTCTGGGCCCTGACGAGCCGTTCCAGTTCCTGTACTACAATGGAGACCACCTGGTCATCATGCACAACGCAACCTTCGAGCAGGTGCGACCCCTACCGTTGAAGCTGCAGAGTGCTGAGGTTGACCACTCGAGTTGCTACTGGTAGATGGAGATTGAGCGCGACCTGTTCTCGGGCCGCCAGCTGGACTTCCTGCAGGAAGGCATGACGCTGTCGCTGCAGATTATCGAGGGCGACGTGCTGTGGGCCAACATGCCCGAGTACGTGACGCTGGAGGTGACGGTGAGTGCCGTTGCCGTTGCAGTCAAGTGTGCCTGATTTTCTCTGGTCGACCGCTGGCCCCCTTCCCAGTTGCTGAGTCTGTCCGTTTCAACCTCGCAGAAAACCACCCCGAAAGGCGTGGCGGATACGGCGCTGAGCGTCAAGGACGCGACCCTGGAGAACGGCGCCGTGGTCAAGGTGCCACTGTTCATCGAGATCGGCAACAAGGTCAAGGTGTCCACCGAGGACGGCTCGTATGTGGACAAGCTCTAAGACGCGGGCTCACGCGCGGGACACCGCCGACTTAATGCAGCAGAAGAGACGCCACTTGGCCGGAACAATCTTGTGTCTGGCCAACGCTCGGTCTGATTGACACCAGCTCGTGCTCGTTTGACAGTTTCACCGGCTTGAGCAGCACAGCGCGCCTGGGCCCGGACGCCACGTTCTCGTGCAGTCCCATGCTCGCCTCCGACCACCACCATCCCAGGGGTCACACGGGTCATGGACATGTCATGTCCCCCGGTATCAGCAATGCGGCCAGTTCCGTCCGCCTTCCCGGAAGAGCGCGGCGAAACCGCATCGGCCTCGACACGTCCTCGAGGCTCGCGTCGAGGCCTGCGCGCCAATCGTTGAGGATCGCCGCCGCCTTCGCGGTTTCATGCCGCGTCATGTCCCCACGCTCAGATGCCGCCCAAGTCGCATCTGCTCAGACGCCGCGGCTCGGGCGGAAGAGGTGCGCGAGGGCGGCGCCCAGTTCTCAGCTCCGAGGCTCGGGGCGAGTGAGAAAATCGGCCCTCCACGCTGCCGGCGACGTCACTGGCGCATCCCGCGCGATCTCTCGGCTGCACAACGGCAGCGTGGCGCGCGCCTGGGCGTCCGCGTCATTCAGCGTTTGGCCGCGGCGAGAGCACCCGCCGCAGCATGGCCAACTCCAGCCCGGCCGACAAGGCCGCGTCGCCGTCACCCCCGGCCGCGCACGCGCACCAGCCCGCGGGCGACTGTCCGCACGCCGTGGCCTCGACGCTCATGCAGCGGCACCGCGACAACCGGCAGCGCTTCGACTCGGCCGACTACGAGATGGCGCAGCGCGCCTCGGGCCCGTGCACCGGCTGCACGTGCGGCAAGTGCGCGCCGGCGGGCGCCGACGTGGAGCGCGAGCCCGAGCCCGGCGCGGGCGAGTCTCGCGAGCAGCTGCGGTGTCTGCGCCTGCAGCGCTTCGACTCGGCCGACTGGGCCATGCAGACGCAGCAGATGCAGCAGGCCCCGCAGACCGACGCGCCCAAGCCGGCCAACGTCGCGCAGATGATCCTGGACCGACACGCGCTCAAGACGTGCGCGCTCGTGGGCCCCGCGCCCGTGAGGAGCAGCAACGACGACGATCGCTCCTAGGCTCTCGACTGCGGAGACGTCCGCACACGGACAGACAGATCCCAGCCCCATCCTGTAGCTACTACCCCCCCCACTATTAAGCGCTCAATGTTCAGCGTCATCCACTGCAGCTCGCGAGTCGATTCACGCCCGACTTTGGTCGGCGTCGTCAATGCGCCGGAGCATCTTTGCACTGCAGGCACAGACGCGGACAGGATCCGATCAGTCACTTGGACAGACCGCGGGCGTCCCGCTGCCCCGCGCTTCGACGCGCTTGACCCGCGCGCTGCGTCCACCCGCGGCGGTCGCTCGGCGAAGGTCGCGCACTGGCTCTGTTCGGTCGTCGCGGGACTTCCTCCTTCCCGTCGTCGCGGGACTTCCACGCGCCGTGTCGAGTGAGTGAGTCAGGAGCCGACTCCGAGCCCTTGAAATCCGGTCGCTGACCTGACGCGCTGCCTCGTTGCTGATCAGACCGCGCGCTCATGCTGGACGCGTTCCGGAAGCACGCGCTGGGTACAGACCGACCCCGCCCCCTGACCATCGTGCGCCGGTGACGGCCAAGTGACGCGTTGCTGTGTGCCCCGCCACCCTGCGCAGTGATCCTCGTGGCGATTCTGTTCGCCACCTACCGCTTGTCGCGGCTGGAAGGCGAGCGCGGACGGCGCGGGGCCAGCGTCGCGAGAGACGTGCGTTGCACTCCGACTGACGCGGTGATCGCTGTGGCATCTGACGCGCCGCAGTTTGAGAACGTCGTAGGCTTCCTGCAGCAGCACCTGGACACCAAGTACCGCGTTCTGCGCATTGCCCCGCCGCCGCATGCAGCGGTCAAGCTGCACGCGGTGGTGGTGAACGCCGGGTTCGCCGTCCCACACGTGGGTACGACTTGTAAACTGGCTTTGCTGGTGCTGCCGGTTGAATGGATCCTCGCGTGCATGGATGCAAGTTACTTAAACGTGATCTGTACTGCTGAATTGCTTGATGCTGCCACGCTCGTGGTGAGAAGAAGCTGAGATTTTCGTGGACCAGCAGCTCGTGCTGGACCAGCGCAAGCAGAAGCGGCGAGAGCGCGAGCCGGCGCCGCCAGTGCGTTTGCGTGTGTACGACGTGGCTGCGATGAAGTCGATAGCCGAGGTGAGGCGAATTGTGGTGAGTATGGGTGCAGTGTACTGCGGGTTATACCGACGTTTGCGCTGTTGACTTTTTCTAGGACCTGCGGAAGCGAAAACTCATCGCACCCTACGAGCACGGATACCAACCGAACTATTAGGCGCTGCTACAAGACACAACTTGAATCAGTCAAAGATTGAACATGTCGATGTCCTCCTCCGCGCTGTCATCGTGCTGGGTCTCCTCGTTTCTGCCTTTTGAGGTGTTGGATTCGTCTGCTTTAACCCTTCTGCTCTCGATAACCTGTTGTACCTGAGCATCAGCCTTCCATCCGAATTGAACGACAGTTGCTGTCAGGTTATCGACGCTGCCTTTCCTGTAAGAAGCTTTCACGATCGCATCTGCGGCGGCTTTGGCATCGTGGAAATGAAGCAAAGCGATATCCACAACATCCTGGTTGCTTAAAACGTCCCAGACGCCATCGCAGGCCATCACGAGAAATAGATCGTCCTCTTGGACTTGAAAGCGCATCACCTCTGGTTTGCACGAAACAAGCGCTGTCGGAGTCTTCAAGGATCGATCGCCAAATGCTCGCGACACCGCCAAATATACAGATGTCTCCTGCTGCATGGCCAAACCAGCGCCTGATGAAGAGTACACGCGAGCTATGCCCGCTATCGTGCTCACAAATCCACCGGCCTTTTCGATTCGCTTCTTTTCGTCCAGGCGATCGGGTTTGTGATCACTAGTGAGTGGCAGCGCTTCTCCCCCACGACACACCACAGCACGACAGTCTCCAAGGTTCACTGTGTAAAACGTCAACCCGCCAGTTGGCCGAACGTTTTCGGGGACAGCGTCCCCTTCGCTATCGCTGGATCTAACCGAGTCGGCTAAAAACCAAACCAAGAGCGCTGTCGAGCCGTCGTTTGTCGGATTTTTTTGCAATATCTGCGCATCAACTCGCTCGAAAGTATCTTTGAATGACCTCACAAAATGCTCGTGCTGTTCCTGGCACCACAACTGTCTTTCTTCATTGCGCGCTGCTTCCTCGGCATCAATCTGCTCCACTTCGCTATCCATTTGGGAAACGGCAGCTCTGAGTTGATCGGACAGCATATCCAAATCATCTGTGGTGTCATCACAATTTGCAGAGGCACGAGCGATAGTCACTGACCTCATTGCCTCCACTTCTGTAAGTTGTTGTCGCAAGAGTTTTCTCTGCTTAGCGATAGCATCTCTGCGATTCTTCTCGCGAGTCGAAAGCGAGTGACATTCCTGCAGATCACTTAACGCCTTCCCGCCAAGATTTTGTCGCATCACTGAGACGGCAGTCTTCACTAGCTGTCGAGCCAGGAAATCTGCTGTAAACGTTCCTCCATGCCCGTCAAAAATACCAAACACTGGGCCTGGAAATTGGTCGGTAGATGTGAGGTGACGATCTTCATTGCTAGTCTTCATCCCAGACCACGACTCGGTCGCGAACCGAAGCCGTGGGATTGACAAGGGGCCCGCACCCACCGTCTCCGTTTCCTTGGGATTTTTTTCTTCAGTCGTCATCGATCCTGCTTTCCGCTTCCTATCCTCTTCAGTGTCTGCCTCCTCCCGGATCTTTCGCTTGGATAAACTCTGCATATTCGATGGGAGGTGACCCCTGACGCGTGGCCAAATATTGTGTGTATGATCCACCCCGTCTCGCGTGCTTAGCGACGATTTGTTCTCTACTACGCACTAATGCAAACATTAGTCTCGCGACGCTATACGATGCATCTCATCAGTTTACTCAACGGGATGCAGTTGAAGTCCAGCTGACGAGCTCGTTAGTCCACGGTCAATATCGCACAGTAGCGGGCAAATGCTAGATTGGACAGTTAAAGTGTTAGAATAACACACACAGAACGATACCGATCTCACCACTTACATGGAGCTCGGGTGGGAAGAAGACCACTGCACCCACAGATCTTCCACTGCGTGCAACGCGCTCTCATGAAGGACTACCACACATATGGCATCGTATCCACCCGCTGCAAAAGCATCAGCACACCACAGATTAACACAAGATTTAGCAGAGTAGATTAATTCAAAACGTGGAGTACCTCCTGGCACTCCAGCCACGAGAACGCCAGGAATCGCTAGCGTTGCATCGAGGATAGCTGTCTGCTCCGGTGGTTCGATCGGAACCCCAGCGGCATTCCCCATCTCGCTGCAATATTGAGGCACGCCGGTGTTAAGGTCACCCTGAACAGAAGCCATCAAAGCGATATCACCGTATGCCTACCGCATCAGCTTCCTGAAGTGAGAGAACGCTGCACTGATTCTTATGAGCGTGGCCCCAATCTTAGCGTTCGTAGTGCTCCACTAAAAAATACGTATCCACCACAAAACAGTTAAGTGCACCGCAACACGATCAAGGAAGTACTAAAAAAATCCCACCTGCTCACGGCTTTGTGATGCCATTCTAGTCCAGTCAATTGGGGTGCTCAGGCTTGCTTCCAGCTCACAGATTTCTGCGAAGCCTTGCTCAATTTCCATATTATGCTGATGGATTTCATCCATCACCCTCTTCGTATACTCCGGTTGCTCCGTTTGCCACTTCAATACTTGCCTGACCATCGACACAGTCGCCGATCCGGAGGACACGTCCCCCAAGATCAGGCGAAACGTTGAAGGCAATCGAACTGATTTCTATGAGCAAATGCAACGCTATTGGTTAAACACCGAGCAGAGATCCACGAAATTGATACCCCAACAAGCTGCCTCACCACGCGGTTAGACGTGTTCCACAGTGTACGGTTAGTGATGCAATGGGCAATCTCGTCCGGCTTCATCGCGTTTTCGGTTGTGAATGCATCCAATATTGAAGCGGGGAAGCGAGTATAGCGCTGAGAGCCGAAGCAAGCAGCCGAGACATCAAAGCCACTTCCGATCTAACACAGCACCAGCAAGTATCACTTGACTATAGTACCCTGAGCCCATGGCAAGCGGAGCGCAGCATACCTTGCGCTGGACGTAGCAGTGACTCAACTGAGCTAAATTGTGCACCAGCTCCAAATTCCCTTGCTGTTTCTTGAAGTTTGCGGTAGGCACGAAGAAAACGACAAGAGCCGCAACAAGTGACGTCACGAGAGCAGCAGAGCTTCCCATGCCAGTCTTTAATGCCACAGTCTTGCCGCCGCGCTCTGAATGTCTGGCATCAGTAACAAACACTTCACCAGCTCATGCTTCCATTCCAAGCCTACCTTCCATCGTGGGTGGGAGGAACGGCTCCAACGCCTTTAAGTTTTCACGACGTAGTGGCAGCTTCGCATCTTGCAACTAGGTAATCAATCACCCAAAGCAAAGTCAGCAACATCACCGCACCTGCGCAGCATTAACTTCAAATATCTCGTACTCGCTTCACTTGCGAGTAAAAATCATTATCTCCGCGAAGCGTGACGCGAACACCCTTCTTCTCCCCCTCAATCTGTTGGAACGTGTCGTTGCTCTTGAACTCGTCCAACCCAGCAATGCCGTTCACTGCGCACAAGACCGTTTCCTCAATGTACGAGTTCCGGTGCGATCCCTCCCTGCCACCGCCCACATAATCAGTTAAGCAGCTTCTTCCCTTCCAAGATCCCCAACAGTTTCATCACCTAAGCTGGAATCGGAGTCGTCCATCGTCATGTTTCTCGATCCAGCCGTCGATCACCTGCGCGAACTGCGCACTCTCCACCTTGAGCGGGAACAGGCCACGCCACTCGCCCGAGCCTGCAGCAACTGCATCTTCGCCCCCGAAATCCTGCAATGTTTTACCCATTTTTTTTAGCGTCCTCTGTGACAAAATTGACAAAATTAACGCAATTATCTGATGCTTTGACACGCACCTTCACCTCCACCTGGGAGGAAAACCTCGCGGTGCTAGACAGCACCAGCCCCGAGTACTGCTCGTCCAGCACCAGGTACCCGCCCACCAGCAGCACCTTCCCGGGCGCCGACACGCACGTGGGGCGCAGGCTCGCCATGCTTTGAGCTCCAGATCGCCACGTCGCCAAGTGACGTACGTCGGCCGTGCTTCAGCTTGTCCACGAGGGGTAGGTCTCGTCTGTCATTGGTCGCTTCAAACGTAAAATTCTGCCATTGGCTGGACGGTTTAGACACCGCGATATCTTATTTCAGCCCTTTATTCCGCGCCTAATTCCACTTGACGTCTCGCCTCAATCCGCCACGATGGCGTCGTCCTCGGCGCCGTACGTGGCCCCGCGCGAGGCCCCCGCCGCCCGCGCCGCCTCTCACGCGCTCTGTGCGTCTCTTGCGTCCAACAGGGAGCACGCCAACCCGCTGCAACAGCGCGCGGCCGCCGCGGCGCAGGTGCGTTCCCGCTCGAATATGCCGCTCGCCTTGATGGCGGTTCTAATAAATGTTATTTTCTCTTTTTTTTTTCTTATTGCGTTATTGATGCAGGCGCTGCTGGCGCCGGAGCGGAAGATCTCGCAGCGGGAGATCCAGTCCATGCTGGAGAAGAACGAGGCGGCGCTGAAAGGATGGAACGCTCTGCACAAGCAGCAACGTAAGGACAGGCTCGAACACCGGAACGAACGTCGTACTGTGCTGTTGTTTTCTAACTAATTATTTGTTGTTTGCTGTTACTGGTGGTGGCGGTATTGTGATGCTGCTGTAGCGTCCAAGACGAGCCCGGCGGAGCACAAAGAGTGGGTGAGGAGGTGTCTCATCTTCCGCCAGCAGGTTGGGGCGCGGTTGGAGGTGCTGGCGTCTCTGGCCGACAAGCAGATTGCCCAGGAAGATGAAAAGGCGGGAGGGCAGAGGCTCTCGTCGGCTGCAGGAGCTGCAGGGGTGCAGCTTAATCCGGCGATGTCTGCGCACACGAGTGCTGCAGCTGCACAGATTCAGCGACAATCCTCGCCAGCTATACCACAACAGGTCTACGCGCCGCCGCAGGTTTCAACGATGGTTAGCAGTAATCCGATGGCGATGGCGTCGTCTGCATCGATGGGTTCTGGAGCGGTCCCTTCGTCCACGGTGTCGACGTCGGCGTCTATGGCGATGCCAAATATGAACGCAGCAGCACCGCCTACTTTGTTTCCTGAGCCTCCAATGCCGACAGTTGGATTCGCGTCTACAAGTACAAGCATGTTCTTTCCGACGGGCCAGATGAACCCAATGCAGACGTCGTCTGGATTCTCATCTACCACATCAATGCCAGTGTCAGGTGTTACCACGTCGACTCAAGGATACACCATGAGCTCAGGTGCACAGACGTTTACGCCTAACGCGTACATGGCCTCTACCACTGGGGCATCCAATGCATCAGCTGCATTTATGAGCCAACCGAACTACATGATGGGAGGCGGGATGGTAATTCCCCAGCAGCAGTTCATGCCAATGCCGATGCCGATGACCATGACATCATCGGGTGCTGGCAATATGTTCGGCAACAACTATGGTATGGCCTCGGTGCCGACATCAGCAAGCAGCGCCAATACTGGCAGCAACAACACCAGCAATAGCAACTTTCCGGTGGACCCATTCATGACACCGCTAGGGTTTGGCCCTGAAGCAAGCTTCGGTTCAAGCAACTTCCCCATGGCTGGCATGGCAGGTATGTCGATGCAACAACAGCAGATAATGGCGTCTATGAGCGGTGGCAATTTTGGAGCGCAAGGAGCATCGATGATGCCTAATAATTTTGGCTTTGGAGGGATGCCTGGTGGTCCAACATCGTCGGCGCAAAATTTGATGCCGCAGTCCTTGCCGACCCAGCAGTTCCAGCCTCCACCTGGTGGGCTACAACCTTTTCCTCAGCAAAACCAGCTTTCGCAGCATCAGCCACAGCAAAGTGGGGCAGGATCCATGAATATGGCGCCAGATTCAGCACTCTATGGTGACAGCAACGTAAATATCTTTGAAGGTCTGACAGATGATGCCTTCTTTCCAATACAATGACCAACAAATCCTCCATCCCTGTCGAAGTGTTCCAAAGCGCCGTTATGGTGCGTCGTTATTATGTGTAGTGCTTGCTTATGTCCTCATAATCTTGACAAAGCAAGTCGTATAAACGTTCTCGACGCACTGATACGATTGCTGAGGCTCGAAGGCGCATGCGAATAGATTCTGGGATATTTCGTGAAGTGGCCCTCACACGTCCAACGCATTTACCGCCAGTAAGAACCTCAATCTTGTGCGCTTCATCCCAGGATTTATGAGCGCTAGCAGCTGCACGTGTTTCACGGTCAATTAGCAGTCCAGCAAGTGCTGGAAGAATAAAGACATTCTGTTTGGGCTCAACTGGGACTTTAACAGGCGACTGCTGCTGTTGAAGCGACACAGTTTGATTGTTTTTGGCCGCTGAAGTGGACATGCGATCGGGACTTGAAGGTTGTGGACACCTTAAATTGCTATTGCCACTTTGAATTGGTTCATGCTGTACGCGGTTAAAAGGTATAAAGTTCGATGCCGTCGACTGCAAGGTAACAAATGCTGGCGGTGAGACTGTTGCTGATTTTATCGGGTTGACTTTTGGATAATTGAGTGTCGGGGGATGAATAAGCGTGAAGCGTGGCTCTGGGATTGAACGACAACGGTCCAGCTCACGATACTGCTCAAGGAAAGATTTCGGTGCTCCACTGTCTCCACCGTCGTAGGCGCATTCATTTTGAAAGGGGTCGGAATTGCCGATGTACTTATCGTATTGGAAAAGGTCCTTGTGAGTGACGAAGAACGCGCCTGCGGTCGATGTCTGCTGGTCCATGCCGACGACTTGTCCCCCAATGGCGACCTTTTGGTATTTCGGGATCGGAAGGGTCGGAAGAAGGTTGATATCATGAAGACTGAGAGTTCGCTATCAACACCACCCACGCTCTCGTCATCACTGTCATCTGCTCCTTCGTTTGTCCGTATCGGAGATGGATCATATTCGCCTGGAGACCTGTACGTCGAATGTCTCCTTCCAAAAGTGTTATCCAAGGAATTCAAGCCAGAATCGCTTCGTGCAACGGATAAATCTAAAGGCTGCGATGTCAAGAACAAAGGCAGTAGCTACACGAGCTCCAATGCGAGCATTTCATCCGAGGTAGTCGTGCTATCATTTGCAGAGCATCCAGCTATTCTACAAGCACAGGAGGAGTGCCGTTGTCTCATGAATGGTAACGATGTGTGCGTTCTCGAAGATGAAACAGTTAAAGAAGACGTGGTGCAGGTGCTAGGCAACGATGCGGAGCTGGTTTTCCCTACACGTAACATCTTCCGCTACCTCGTGATGTTCATCAAGAACATGGACCTGTTTTTCGAATTTCACGTTGAGCTGCTAGACGATGCACAGAGGTATCGGCAGCTTACAGTAACTAATATGCGTTCGTTGGCACGAGTCGAAGGCTCGGCATGTCAACTACCCCTTGCGTTTGGATCGCACTCAGGGTGGCGTTACCTCTGTATGGACCTACAGGATATCACGAACCAGGCGTTCGGCACGCGTCATGTGACAACAACGGAAGTGCGCATAGGAGGCAATTGCCGACTTCTAAGAATGTTTTTTCAAGATGAACGCTACGCGGACGTTGATTTGCCGACACACCTGACCTTCCTAGGCGCATAATGGTATCTGCACTCTATCTGCAGGGATTTTAAACACGAATGCTTGTTGCTTCATAGATTTCAGCTCTATTTTCTCCGTAATAAAGGTTGGCCTAAAGCAGCAAAACATTATCCCTCTTCTCGCAGAGGTCAGCAAATGCCTACAGGTGCGACAAGTTGATCGTGTACTGCGGATCTCGCTGGTTGCGTTGGCGCGATACCTCGGTAAAGATGCGATGGTTCAGCCACAACGACTCCAAATATCGGTAGCGACCCACATCGAGGCGAAGCGGCCGGCCCCGTTGGAGACCCACGTCTTCTTCGCCATGTGTGTCTACGTATGGACTTGGGAAGTACGCTGCCATGCTGCCACCCACAACTGCAATGCGGCATTGCTCAAGTAACAGCACAATACCAACACCACCTCCACATTCAGCAGCGTGCCGTGTACATTCTCCCACAGGTGGCCCGTGCGGCATAAACGCACGAGTGCAACACGAGTCACCACAGCAAAGGAACTCGCCACAAATCAAACAGAGACCAGGGTCGCAAGGCGATTTGTCACATCGAGTGCACTTTCGGCCTGCTATTTCGCTATAGAGCTCATCGTACTGGATGGGCAAGTCAATCAGGCGCGGACGTGATGGTACCTCACGTAGGATGAACATACTTGCCACGTAGGCTTCGCTACAGCCTTCCGTGTGTTCGCACTTATCACCAACCTTCGAGCTGCCGAGATGAGTCTTGCTAAGCATGCGATCCATACACCACTGCCAAATTTGATCGAACGTGGCATCTGAACTGCGAGCAATATCAGCCAACGTAGGGATCTGCATTGCCCTGGTAGTAGCAGGATTACTGGTGTCTTTTTCCAATAGGCAGCACCAGAAAAGTTTCATACGCCGAACAAAAGCAGCATTGGGTGGCAGAATGCGCTTCAGTCGCGTGCTGACCTCGCTTGCTGTAGTGACAGGTTTCAGCTTCTCGGATGGGAATGCTTTCACCATTCTTAGCAGTAGTTGAAGTGCAGCATAAGCTTCAGAATCACTGTCACCAGAAGTTTCCATAGTTTTTATAAGTTGTTGCACGGAGTCAGAAGCAGTCGAAAAACGCCGAGTTGCTGCCGCAGGGCTGATTGGGCGCCCACTACGGGTGCGACGTGGAGCCATCGCGTTAGCATCAGCTTCTGCTGCTGATTGAGAAGATGGTCCAGTGTCGTTTGTTTCCACAATAGAGAACTTGTCCTGAAACAGCGATGCCCCTTGACTTGACTTGCTAGGCTCGAAAAATTCGGCGTGCAGTCTTTGCAGTAGATCCGCAGCAGTAAAAACCGGGATAAATCGCCAAATAGTTTCGAGTTCGTCCGCTATAACGCACGCAACCACGAAAGCCTACAGCACACAGAATACTTAGTATTTCCGGTGGCAAGGCCTTTTCCGTTCTTCATTAGCTTACCGTAAATGTGTCCGCTACTAGTAGGCCAAGAATGGTGCCCCGAAGGCATGCATCAATTGAGCCAAGAACCTATACAAATAGATTATTCGAAGTTCGAAGTTCGAAGTTAGCATTAGCGTACATGAGCGACATTAAGAGTAACATATGCAGTCATACCTTGGTGAACTTGCGGTATTCACGCTTTGTCTCGGTATTTATCGGACAGCAACGCTTAGCCGTCTCCCATATCACCTTGGCATCGGCACTATGTTCCAAAAGCGAAAATGTCCATCGGCAAAATTTCGTCACAGCTGTCAGCGACTCCATCTCTTTCTCTAGTGATGGAGGGCAGGGATCTGAAAGTGGATCAAAAGGTACTGTTGACCCAGACGTATTGCGATGCTCGTCTTCAGCAACGGTCAAGAAAGACGCCAACGTGTAAGCACACGCCGACCACAAGAATGGTGCACCCTTCTCCAAACTACCGTGAGGTTCCCATAGAGTCTCTTCGAAGTAATCCCGCCACAGATCATGTTCAGTATCATTTTCATCGTCTTCGAATCCCCCATCACGCCCAAGCACCGACCGATACCACCCAGGCATCGACAATTGTTCGCTCACAATCGCATCCCAGGTCGGGGATTTTTCTTCCACATCTTCGCACAAGGTAACTTCCGATCGCTTCTGTTCCCTTTCGTCCGCTTTTGTCATCGAGATTCGGGGTTCAGAAGTAGGGATTAAGAAATTGCTCAGCGTTTTGCATAATGGGCAAAGAAACTGTGTCATTGCCGAATCCGGGTCAATCGCTTGAACACCATCGAATTCTTCACCACGCATAGCCTTGTTATGTAATGACGTAATATATCGCTCAAGACAATGGATGTGGACTGCATGTTGGCACGTTCGGACATGCAAGCCACAGGGGGTGAGATAAAGCTTTGCACTTCCTTGAGGCCGACCAAATCCGGGAGGCATACGCTCCAAATGAAAACGGGATGGAAAATCATCATAGCCATCGTCATCACTATCATATATAGGCGCACCCTGGCGGCGGGCACCAGCTCCTCGAGCTCCAGCTGCTTCGTGACCTCCCAATCGACGAGGCTCCACTCGATCGCCACGGAGGTCTAAGCTGACAGCTCCGCGCATGTCCATCGGAAACAGTTGTTGATCCTCGCGAAGATCCATGACACTTTCGAGAACCTCCAATTCATCATCGGTTTGCAGAAGCTCGCCATCAAGCATAGGAATATTGCCATTTCCAAAGCGAATGCGGTCGTTGCGAGGGCGGCGGGCCACTGGCGGGCGGGGGCTGTTCTGAGCCGTGTTATCGCGAGTAAGCTGATCCTCCAACGACCCATCCACATACCATTCGGGGAAGGAAGTTGCGAATGCGCGCAAAGTAGGGGACGGTGAGTTTGTCACGTCAGCGGGTGTCGAGCTTCCACCTGAACACAATTCCATCTTTTCGATGACTGCCTTCACGTGACTACGCACCTTCTTGCCCTCTGCACCCAGCGCTTCATGGGGTTCGGGTCTAAACCCAGGGGCAAGGACAGTCGACTGATGGACGTAAGCTGCCATTCCCATTTGGCCTTGTAACGAACTGTCATGACAAAGGATGCAGTTGTAGCAGCGCTCGTTATCCGCTTTCGGCCGCTTCTTCGCAGACTCCTCCGGCTCTTCCGTTGTGGAGGCCTTCCGCTTAGCTAATACCGAACTTGCCGTGTGATTTTCTTCTTCACCTGTAGATTCATTCGATTTCTCTTCACTTTCTTCATCAACCATCGCCTGGAAAGCAGCCTGACGCTTCGCCATCGCAGCCATTGCTCTCTTTCTCGCTTCCATTTTGCGCTGCTCTAATGTCATTGCTGGGGAACTGCTGTCTTGTGTGGACCCACCTAATGTCGTAGATGAAGCGTCAGGCTTATTCCCTATCGCTTTTGCATCATTTGCTAGTTGCTCGAACACTTTTCTGCAAGCAGGGGACTCAGAAGTGATCTTCCAAATGAGCCATTCCACCGTTCCAGTCTGCTCACTGTCGAGCAATGTTGAAGCTTGGCCTAGCAGCTGACTCAGCAAGTTTAATACCGAAACCTTTGAAGTAGTCGTGTTGGGTTTGCTCAAGCACGTCCAGAATCGGCGGTCGCCAGCTTCGGATGCCACATGGACACCATACACCAGCATGTGTAAGCAAGTCGAGATAACGGCGTCCGAAACGCTATCATCCGAACCTGTTGGTGAGGATGCTGAAGAAGGGTGAGCCGATGAGATAACCTTCCAAAGAATGGCTTGAACAATTGACACTGCACTTTCACAAGTCAAGATAGTTTGAACTGGGCGAAGAAAATCGACAGGAGCTTTGGCAGCTTTCAACGGTTCCTTCGGAGGTGCACCGGCGTTCATTTTCTTCGCCTTTTCACGACAAGCGTTACGGTGGTTTGTCCAACGATCACGAGCTAGCTCATGCGCTTCACGATTCAGGTGGAGAAAATACGGATTGTACCTGTCTAATAAACCCTCCTTGAGTTCATAGCGGCCCGGTTCCAGTCCCGATGGCGCCACAAAATTCGAGACCTTTTTAAGAACACCTTCAAGCCGCGTAGCTGGAATGTCATCCTGCCCTGATGGGAGGATGGCGAGATCAAATAATTTACTGAAAGGCAGTGACTTTGCGCATAACTGCTGCAACATTTCTTCCGCAAGAAACTCGTCATCATATGCAGCACCCGTAGTGCTGGGATGGCTTGTACCGATTGTAATAACAAGTCGCAAGAATTCTTCAAGCATTTGCAGGCGTTGCTGCTCGTCAATGCCTGGTTCCAATGGCGAATAGCCAAACTGCTTCACCAATTCGTCAGGTGTATGGTTGTGAGACGAAGTTCGATTTCCATTCGACAAAACAAAATAGCTGCCCAGTTGAAACCGATCAACCATTCGTGCTAAGAGATGATCTGGACCTGTCATGAGGACACTAAGCTGCAGCATGAGCGTATCTGCGTCGCGGTAATGAATGCAATACGGTAGCGCTGAGTAGTTGTACAACTGCGCCAGCATGTTTTCATCTCCATTTCGGCGCCATAAATTGGAGTGAATTTGGGATGCCATAACTAAGCAGCGAAGAGGCATTTCCACCAGTTCACATTGCTTTTCAGCCGGCAATTTATCAAATCCAAACACCCCCAAGATACCATCCGCAGGAATTGCGCTTCCTAAACCAGATTGGCTAGTACAGATATGTCGAACCGCAGCAATCAGGAAACGATGCAAAGGAATGTGGAGAGAAGTTGGCTGAGCAGCAATGTTGAAGTCGTACGTCGAAATGGACTTTTCGCGACTTCCTGTTCCTCGCTTGCTACCAGACGTAAGTTTCGCAATAGAAACCAATGTCTTTTTCTCCACCTTTTCATTTAAGCGAGCTGAGGACACCAGAGTAGCGTCAATAATAGGACCAAATATTTCAGCTACCTTCGCTTTAGGGACGGCAAAATCAGACGGCTTAAAACCGTTCCAGGAGATCGCAAATACGGAATGAACGCGGATACCAAGGTTAAACATCGCCAGCCAGCTGTCGGATTCATATTCCACATGGTTCTGGTTGATACCTCGACGAACTTGAGGATCACCGCCCTATGACATACAGGTCACAGTTATTTAGGAATTGAAGCGTAAAATTAAACAACAATGGCATCGCAGCTTACCTGCAAAATGCTGAGGCACGACAACCAAATCTTCATATTGTCGTCATTGCACACCAACTCACTTGAAAGTGTGCCGATATTGAAAATGTATTCCATATTTTCCACACAGTGCTACAATATACCAACACGAGATTATGATGAGAACGTTGCGCAGACAGCTCCTGCAAAAAATTCCATACGACAAACTTACCTTGTACTTCTGGCTGCTCAGCGCAGGGTGATCCGCATTTAGGATTTTTGTTTTGTCGTCAACTGCTGACTGAAACACGGTTTTCAAAGCACGTAGTATTTCGCGAACCAGCTCCAGCCGTCCAGGGTGCGCCAATGCCTCCTTTTTCGTGTATTTTTGAACTAAATGGGGCACCGTCAGGAATTGCACTGCAAAATCAAAAATTGAATCACTGGAGTTGCCTAAACCGCGTAGGAACATGCTCGTCATCGAGGCATAAGATTGCAAATATGCTTCTAGCATGCTTGCCCGAAATTGAATATCCACCAAGTGTTCACGCAAAAACGAATGTGATCGTTCCACCGCGTTCTTCCGCAATGTGCAGTCGTATCGCATGAGCAGCGCCAAGGCTGAGGAAGTCGGCCGTGAGCTGTCAAACGCATTTGCCTCCTTTGCTGTGAAATATCTTGACACCACCGCATCAAAACTCTTTCGGACACTGTCATGACGCCGATAGGAAGGACTCAGTGACACGCCTTTGATAAATTCTTCAATAAATATGTTCTTGCAGCTAACACGATTCCCTTCTGCCAGGAAACCCGCAGATGCTACTGCAGTTGCGGTTCCTTCTGACCTGAAATCAAAACGCTTGTGCTGGGCCGCTTCTTGTTCAGATGCCCATAAGAAAACGTCCTTGTCTCCTCCAATCAGTGCAACGAGCACATCCAAAGCATGGTTGTGCAACCGAATGTTGCGTTCCTTCACAAATTCTAGTACCGTTTTACCTTTTGGCAAACTGGTTGAGATGTTTGTAAACCCCTTTAGAGCCGGTGACCGCTGCTTTTGTAGCGCTTCGGACACTAACTCACGAAGTCCGTCTGATGTGGTGCTCACAAACTGCAACCACTCGAGCAGCTCAGGCATACCTTTCATTTGTTTTTCCCACCACGTAGGTGCCACAGAAATATTTAGCGAGCGACGAACCATGTTTCCAACAACAGCGGGGCACAGTAGCAACGGCTTGGTTGAAATTATCGCATCACCTTGGCTGTCCACTTTGTGAACTACTGTGCGCGCCTGGGGTTTGGACATCCCTAGCTCCACGTAAAGGTGGTTAATCACTTCATTCAACGAGTGTACATCATCATTGTGCAAGCGTATTCCAAACAGCACTTCGTCACTCGAGCTGTCGGTCGAGGTCTCAGTCGCGCTTTGGTCCGACGTGCTCAGCTGGCGTCCCACATCTCTCGGTTGCGCCTCTAGCCGTCCACCAGGCCCATTCGTTCTCGACCCAGGATCTGCGGTAAACTGCACCGACAGCCGAGAAGATCGCGTTGACACCGCTCTGCTCGATCCTGCAGTGTCCGAAGCGTCTGCGACATCTGTGTCGCTTTGGATTGGCAGAAACTTTGGAGGGAGATCCCTCGTAAACAGCTCAAAGGCCTCCGCCAGCTCGAACCCATTATCCACACCCAGCATGACCTGGTAAATGTGTTCCACCACTGCATCAATCACCACTGGCGCGGTGGACGCAATATGTTTGGGCAGCTTGTGTTTCTTGGCTCCACTCTTGGACCCATCCGCCCCCTTATGCTTCGAGCAGAAGCCACTCCGCTTCCACGCCTACCGCAACACACACAAAAATAAAGAAGAAACAAAAAGAAAAAAAGAGAAGAAAAAAAGTCAGCGTCGCGCGACACCAAAGCAAACTACCCCCCCCCCCACACACACACACAAATCCGTACGTGCAGGTCTCCGCAGTCGCACGAGCTGCCCGCCGTGGTGCGCTGGAAGTACACGTCGTGGCCCGCGTGGTCGCTGTGCGTGAAGCAGTCCTTGCACATGACGCACGTGGTGTCCAGCTGGCAGTTGCGGCAGCTGTAGGCGATCTCGTCGGCCGAGAAGATGGCGCCGCACACGCGCTTGCGCTCCGTGCGCGGCAGCTTGGCCAGGATCTGCGCGGGCGCCAGCGTCTTCTCCTTGCCGGCCACGCACAGCGCCGTGAGCAGCGCGTTGCACGTGGCGGACGCGCTGCCGGCCTCGCCGCGCGCCAGGCTGCTCCGCAGCGCCAAGCGCGCCAGCGCCAGGACCTCCTGCTCGCGGCGGCGCGCCAGCTGCTGCTGCGGCGAGGGGCGCGCGACGGCCGCGGCCTCCCTGGCGGCGCGCGCCTTGGCCTTGGCCGCCGCCTTGTCCACGGGCGCCGCCTTGGGCTTGGCCGACGCCTTGGTCTTCTTCCCTCGGATCGCCACCATCGGTCCGCTTCGCTACTGGCGGATGAAACGACGAGTGCGCGCGCGAGTGATGGTCGTTTCTTTCCATCGGCGGCCACCCGAATACAAGCTCGCTCGCGGGCCAAAAGCCAGTGGTTCGGCTAAGTGCGACGCCGGTGGCGCTTCAAGATCGGCCGGCGGATGGCGGCGCTGTGTGTGGGCGGGCGCGGGGAGCGCGCGCGGCGGCTGCGGCTCAGAGTGCGCGCGCTGGGCGGAGAGGACGCGTGCGTGGGGGGCGACGGAGCTGCTGGAGATGGAGATGCTGACTCAGTTTTTTATTCTTCTACCTGCTTGCTATGCAGCGAAGATCGCGTGCTGCTGGAGTGTCTGCTCCGCCGGGACGGCGAGTGGGAGAAGGAGGTCAGCGTGGAGCTGCAGGGCCAGAACAATGGGTGCGTCGCTCTGGAGGTCTGGACGGGGCAGAACGACTTGCTCCAGTATGTCGCCGGGTGGAGAGTGGACGTGGCGCGGTGGATCCAGTCCGGCGCAGCGAAGCGCTGGTATCCGCTCGCACCTCTCATAGCAGCACGCGCGGAGGGCTCCGAGCCGAGGGAGGCCGGCTATTGTGAAAGTGCAGCAGAGCTGAAAAGCCCGGCGGCGTATGTGTGCATTAGCGTTGTCAAGGCCGAGAACCTGCCGATCGAGAGCCCTGACCCGCCGCAAAAAGAGGCCACGGAAGCAAAGGTTACACACAAAGCGCAGTTCCACTTCGTACTTCCTCGCCGCTCACTAGCCAGAAGTAGCAAGCTTCGCGCCGTTCGCGTTGGTCAAATCGTGCATGAGGTGAGCTTTGTATGATGTACTTGTTGAGTTTGTCAGAGATCATTTAAGCGCCGTCCTACAAATGACTCCCAGCTTCGTACAGATCTGTTGCGCGATTTGCTACCGCTGTCACTCTACGGCAGCGCTACTAAGCATTGCCGGCTCGCGCGTCCAACCTTGAAATACCCCGAAAACGGTTTCGGGAAAGCACTGGTCTTGCTTCAACTCTCCTGCCAGTACGCAAGATACTGCGTCAACGAGCTGGACAATTATTCCTGGTAAGCATTTTACGCTGCTGCGTCTCTGGCATCGCAAACTAACTTGCCAAAACTGACAGCAAGTTAGAGAGGAAAAATAGCAAGTACAAGGGGAAGATAAGTCGATTAAAGCAGCGTCGGCTTCTCCTGAAAGAGCAGTGGAACAATTTCCAGCGTGAAGATGAGGTTATAAGTTGCTCACTTGAAGGGATGCGATCCCTTCTACAGCAACTAGATCCAGGAACGCTTGTCCAACTCGACGGTATCTTACATCCCACAGATTCTTCCACCATGAAAACCTAGCAGCTATTCTGTCAGTATATACACTGGACCCTAAGTTAAGGGAAACCTTATTCTATCCATCCTTCTTTGGTCCCTTCGTAGATGACACTTTCCCCGTACGACGGTGGAGTCGCTCCTCTCGGATACGTCGCACTCGCTCGCGCTTCTCCTCCATCTCTTTCTGATGCACCTCCTCCAGTTGCCGTTTAGCATCTTCACGTTGCTTACGTGCAGACTCGCGAATGCGTAGCTCCCGTTTCTTTTTGTCCTGCTTCAGCTTGAGCGCAGCCTCCCTCCTCTTTTCATACGTTAGCACCTTCCCCTTTTGCTGGCTACTGTCACTTTGGTCTGATGTTCTTGACGCTGGAGACTTCCCAATTTGGTCTGGGCTAGCAGCGGCGCTGCTTGGAGTAGAGCTCAAAGAAATGATCGGAGGAGGAGGGAAGTGTCCATGCCCTCGTGCTGGTGTGTGTGCCCTTGGTTTCGGCGTATTCGCCCCACTATGCGAGCGCGAGTGCGGCGGTGAAGGTGAAGGTGAAGGCGGGCCACTAGACGCGCTTTCATCGATCTCCGGGACGGGTGCTAGCTCTGTAAAGAGATTATCCGAAGAAACGACTCGCGGGATGCGCTGTTTGTGCTTCTCTTCACGCAACTCCGCCACTTCAGCCTGAGGCTCCTTCACCTTGAGCATTTTCGCCTCCTCCTTGTTCGAACTTTCCTCTTCATCGTGCACCGCATGTTGTTCCTTACGTTGTACGAGGGGTTTCTCCTCTGTCTCGTTTAGTGTCTCAATCTGCTGCTCTTGCTCCTGCTCTGGTTCTGGTAGATCGGTTGGCGTCTGTTGCGGCGCCTTCACCTCCTGCACTTCCCTTTCACTAGCAGCAGGGTCCCCACTACTGCTGTCTTCTCCAGCACTAGTATTATTTCCTGCGTGTTCCTCCTCCCCGCTGTCCTGGATCTTCATCTGACCCTCACACCGCGTCAGCACTCACCTCTCCATTGACCCCCCTACGCCCAACAAACCAACGCACCTGCTCGGCAACGCGGTGCAGCTTCTCCGCCACTTCGTCCGGCAGGAAGATGTACTCCCCGTCGATCTGCATGTTGTTGTACGCCTCCAGGATCAAGTCTTCCAGCTCCTCTACCGACGCGTCCACCTCGCCGTGGCTCTCCGCGCACGACATTTCCGAGGTCTCAGGCTCCACTGACACCTCGTTCGACTGTGCACTGGGCTGCGCAGCCTCGCTCGAAGGTGGTGAGACGCCTGCAGCGTCGCTCTCGACGCCGCTGCCGTCCGCCGCTGGCGTCATGGCCACTTGGAATTACTAACTGGGCAGCAGCATTGCGTCCGTGGTGCAAACCCTTTCAAAGATGATAAAATGAGTCTATTCAATGGCGATGGCAAATGTAGCCATGTCGCCTAAGCAACCTTTGTACTTAAGTACAACATGATCATTGAACCAGCAACTATGCGACCTAGAGAAACCTGTGCGCTAAAATCACACTGTGGCCTCAGCTTGGGCCTTGGCAAGCTGCATGTCGCCGAAGTCGTCGTCCACGGATGTCGACCCCGGAAGCCGCTGGGAATATCCTCCAAACACAGGTTGCATGTACGTCATGTCGAACGCCTGCCAGTTTCGGAAGAAAGCACCAGTCAGCGAATCGCCACGAGACCGCTCGGTGGCACGCTGTACTGGTGAGGCGAGGTTCGGGTCTTCTTCGTCGCCGCTCATGTCGTCGTGGAACTGCGGTCGCGGCGTTAGGATCGGAACTTCATCGCCGGTACCATCGTGGTTCTCCCTCGGCTGTTCTTCCTCCGGGAACGCCAACGCTCCATGCAATTCGCCATCAGCATGGCGCGTACTCCGCTGGACCAATCGCGACAGAGTTTCCTCGGACTCGGATGCAGTGGCCGAACTCCTATCGGTGTCGGACTGGTCGAGATGACTGTGATCCTTGTGCTTGCCCGTGAGGTGAAGGCTGGACAGCACTGGGCCTGTGAGGCCACCAATCACGATCGTAGTGATGAGAATTACAACAAGAGTTGTCGATTCAATCAGGCGGCGGTGCGAGGCCCCGTGAAGACCAACGTAGTTCCAATTTTTGGCCAGAGCGAAAGCCATGGAGCCACGAAGGCCTGCTAGCCAGATGACACTCATATACTTGACTGAAATGCGGTTGGAAGCAGACCGCAAGCAGTTGCAGAGACTCAATAGCGGGAAAATGTTGAAGAACCGCGCCACAATACAGGCCACGAGGGTCAGCAGGATAAACGACCAATCGATATCATCCACACGCAACGAAGCACCCGCATTCTCTTCAGCATGACCAGCAAAAATCATGATCACTGACGTGCCCATGAACACATACACAATGTTTTCACAGACGAATGCCAATGTGTGCAGCAAGTGCGTAAAAGCATGCTGCGCCTCTCTGGACAATGTGTTGAAGTGGTAGTGTGCCGTCATTGTACCCGAGAAGAAGAGAGCCACAATGCCGCTCAGCTTTAAGCTGTCTGCGACGAAATACGTCAGCAGGCTAAAAATCAGACACAGCGAGATCTCGTAGCTCGGATAGTAACGCAGCGTCGCGAAGAACTTACGCTTGAGAAGGAATGCTCCCCCCAGCGTAATAAGACCGCTCACGACCAATGAGCCCACAAACATGCCGCCGGTATTCAGCGCCACTCGAAGCAGTTGCTTGGCACTGAAGTTGCTGTCAGCATCCCACTTGTGCAGCGTCTGGTACAGCGCGATCGCCACTGCGTCGTTCATCACGCTTTCTCCAAACACAAGATTGAACAGCAGTGGCGGCACGTTGAGCTTATCGAAGATGCTAAGCGTGGCCACCGTGTCGACAGCACTGATCAACGTGCCGAACAGGAAGGCCTCGACCCACGAGAGCTTGGTGACCATGCCGGCGAGGCCGGCGAGATACAGCACGCCGCCCGTGATGGCAGAGGCGATGACGGTACCCAGCACGGCCGTGCTCATGATGGCCGGGAAATTGCGGAAGAAGACCGTGCACTTGATGGAGAAGCCACCCTCGTAGATGATCGGGGGCAGCAGCACATTAAAGAAGAGGCTGTTGTCCAGGTTCAGGTGCGTGTGCAGCGCCGCGTGCTTGCCGCCCATGATCATGAAGATCCCCACAAAGAGCCCGAACATGAGCGCGAAGCTGCTCTGCGACAACAGCATGCACGAGTAGCGCCCCAGCATGTAGGACGCCATCACCAGCACGAACAGCATGAGCAGCAGCAGCACCGCGTCCTCCATCGTTACAGCTTTTGTGTGAGGTAAACTTACTGAGTTTTAGCTTGGCTTGACCGCTGACTCCTTTGATTGGTCTGTGCGCATGAGACATGCGCTTTTAGTCTGGCGGGATTTGCTGAACTCGATCACTTGCTTTCAGTAAGGGGAAGTTATGTACATTTACACCATTAAAACGTTGAAGTTCTACAGTTGACAGGTGATCAAGCATTGCAGTGGACAGTTGGCTCATGCTTTGGCGTTCACTGCCTCCTCGTCGACAGGCCTCGGGTTCGCGGGCGCCGGCGCCGGCGCACCACCAAAGATTGGCTGCATGTAGGTAACATCAAAGGCCCGCCAGTTGCGGAAGAAGGCGCCGGTCAGGGTCTCCGCGCGCTGCTGGGGTGAGTCGCCATCGTGCTCTGCCTCTTCGTCGCTGTAATCGTCATCGCGGAATTGCGGGCGCGACGTGAACACGGGATCTTCGTCCACTATGACCTCGTTGGACCCCGTCGTCCCCTCTGAAGAGGGTCGCAACGCAGGAGGGTCAGTAGCTCTAGAGTTGCGGCGTAGCATGAAGTGACGCGTGCTGCGCTGCAGTGCTCTAGCTCGGTCTTCGTTGGAGCTCGATACATCTTCGGGATTCGCCTCGGGTTCTGATTGCCGGAGTGCGCTGTGGTGGTCGGTTAGGCGCAGCTTGAAGAGTATCGGACCTGTAAGCCCGCCAACCACAATTGTCGTGAAGAGCACCACCACGAGAGTCGTGGATTCCACTAGTTGGCGATGGGAACCATAGCGACCGATGTAGTTCCAGTTCTTCGCTAGCGCGAACGCAATCGACCCGCGAAGCGCAACAAACCACATCACAGTCATATATTTGACTGGAATCCGATCAGAGGACTCGCGCGAGCAGTTGGAAAATCGGAGCAGCGGGAAAATGTTGAAAAAGCGCGCGAAGAAGCAAGCCACGAGGGTCAGACCGATAAAGTGCCAATCGATGTCGTCCACGCGAAGTGCAGCACCAGCATTTTGTTCGCGGTGCCCCGAAAAGATCATGACGACCGATGTTCCCATGAACACGTACACGACATTCTCGCACAGGAACGACACCGTGTGCAGCAGGTGTGTGAAAGCGTGTCGTGCTTCGCGTGACAGCACATTAAAATGGTAGTGAGCCGTCATGGTGCCAGAGAAGAACAGCGACACGATGCCACTCAACTTCAAACTATCAGCCACGTAGTACGTCAGCAGACTGAAAATCAAGCACAGACAAATTTCATAGCTGGGATAAAAGTGCAGCGACGAAAAGATCTTGCGTTTGAGCAAGAAAGCGCCGCAGAGAGTGATCACCGCGCTCACAAGCAGTGATCCCACGAACATGCCACTGGTGTTGACAGCCACTCGCAGCAACTGTTTCCAGCTCAAGTCTGTGCCAACATCCCACCTGTGCAACGTTTGGTACAGCGCAATAGCCACTGCATTGTTGATCACGCTCTCACCGAAAACGAGGTTGAACAGCAGCGGCGGAACGTGCAGCTTATTGAAGCACGCCAACGTAGCAACCGGGTCCACCGCATTAATCAACGTGCCAAACAGTAAAGCCTCGACCCACGAGAGCCTCGTCACCATCTTGGACGCCCCCGCCAGGTACAGCACGCCACCAGTGATAGTCGCCGCGACAACTGTGCCAACGATAGCCGTGCTCATGATGGCCGGGAAATTGCGGAAGAAAGCCTGACGCTTGATGGAGAAGCCGCCCTCGTAGATGATTGGGGGCAGCAGCACATCGAAGAACAGGCTGTTGTCCAGGTTCAGGTGCGTGTGCAGCGCTGCGTGTTTGTCCCCCATGATCATGAAGAGCCCCACGACGAGGCCGAACACCATCGCGAAGCCGCTCTGCGACACCAAGTTGCACGAGTACCGGTCTAGCACGAACGACACTATCACCAGTACGAACAGCATGAGCAGCATCATCACTGCGTCCTCCATCGTTGCGGCTTCCTCATCTTGTTCGTGCTGCATTTTCACTTCTCATCGCGGTACGTGGAGCTCCCTGGTCGAGCCGGTGCTACAGCTTTTTACTGGGGCAAATCATAAGAATTACGGTAAAATGGACCGGCTGTTTCCTTATTTCTTAGCGAGCTGTAGACGAATTCAACGCATCGTCGATCAGATACTTTGGTGCGAGGGTCGCCTTGGTCGCCACTTAGCGGTGCTCGAACCTCGGAGCACGAACGGCTCTAGCACCCCCCTTTTTGAAGCGAAGAATTCCCATCACCGCAGCCGCAATGCTGCAACCGAACCTGTGTGCACGCCATTTGGGTGGGTAAGTGGCATTGCTGTACACTTTGACTTCCAATGGGGTTGCTTACCAAGTCGCCGCATAGCCAGCGTGTTTCTCTGGGGTCATGTAAAATTCCAAGTAGGACGCGATACTCTTTCGGAGAGGGTTGTCCAGCGTTATTTCACCGCTCGTGCCTTCCGTAGCTGTTGCACGGCACATATGAGTTTCAGCAGCAGAGAAAGGGGATCAACGGCGCTTACCGAGCGCATCGACAATGACAGGCAAATCCACTGATGTGACACCCATGGCATCAGCCAGCTCTTCGTGGTCCAAGTAAAAAAACTGGCGATTCTCCGGGTCGTTGTCGGGAGTAAAGTTGTTTTTCTATAGCAGCAACCGCTCAACCGAACAAAGTCAAAACTGGAATGAACATTGAACGTGCCCAAGCCACAGCAGCACGTACCACCTCACCGTGACGAAGGACACCGACAAAGGAAATGTTGCCACTCTCCTCCTTCTTCTCGCGTGCGATATGCTGGTCCAAGAGCTTGCGCGGAAGCCAACCTCGGTTCACGATCACAGGCGTTCTGCATAACACCTCTGTTCGTAAGCTTCTATCGACCCGAAACTAAAAGTATGCGGAAATTTGTACCCGTCCTTGCGCTGCAATAAGGAGTAGACGTAGCCGCCAGACTTGACACGTGCCACCGAGTCGCTCGGATCGGCGGGGGCAGAACGAGGGTCTACATGAGCGCTCTCGCGGCAACGTCAGAGCGATAAGACATTCGTCAACAGTCATCATGTACGTACATAAGTAGAAGGTGCTTCCAGGTTTAAAGTTTCCATCCAAACGAAGCTGGCGATACTCGATATCGTCACTACAGCATGTCAAGTTCATTTCATGAGCTCCTCACCACAAGTAACCAGTCCACGAATAATCTCACACGTCATCGCTCGCTGTTGCATTCTTCGGCAGCTCTGAAACGGACTCCGACAACTCCTTTGTGCGCTCGTTGATCAGATCCACCTTCCAGTAGTAGCGCTCGGTCTGCAGATTCCACGTTCACATTCGTCAATCAATAGTCTGCAGCGATTACGCCACGAACAGCATACGACTGGTACCTGCCAGGTGCCAAGGTATGCCGTCGTTGCCGCCTATACGCACAATTGCAATTGCAATGGAAAAGGGCAAGTCGTGTCAGCTCTCGGGTCGTTGGACCTCGTTCCACTGGAGATCAAGTCCTGAACGCGCACCACAGCGCCGAAGAACGCCATTCCAGCGTATCTGGAGAAACTGCTCTCATTGCCGCTAGTTCCCTTGGCCGAGGTCTGCGTCGCAGACGTTGCAAAGCGCCTCGCGCTCGCCGTCGGGCGCGTCACCGCGTGCAGCACTCGTCGTCCCAGCATGGCAACGTGGGGCTATTGCGAACTGGAAGCAAAGATAAGGAGACCCTATTTCAACCAATAGTGTACGATTAAGTTTCATTTTCGACCAATGGTTGCACTTCTCATGCATATCAAGGCGCCACGCCAACCACTACGGAGACTATGGCGTCCGACGGCCACGTGCTGGGTAACTTCCATGCGTACTACAGCTTCAACCCGGTGCACGAGCGCCTACGCTTTATGGATGAGCAGACAGCCAACGCCTTGAGACGCGCGCTGCTCGTTCGTAAATCGACCGAGGGGGACGAGGACGAGACCCACGAGACGTCCACGGTCATCGACATCGGCTGCAACGAAGGTGACCTGACCATCGGACTCTACGACGCGCTGAACGGGCGCGCCACACTGGCAGATGCTAACCAGATCGATGATGTGGCCAACTTCGACCTCACCAACATCAGTACGCTCAACGAGCGCATGCAGAAGGAAAAGAGGCAAGTGGAGTACTTGATCCAGGACGAGGGTGAGACCAGCCACCGCAGACACTACGTCTGCGAACTGCAGATCGACAGTGAGACATTGGGTCACGGCGAAGGCGTGTCAAAGAAAGTAGCTAAGGCCAAGGCGGCCGAGGTCGCTCTGAAAGCATTGGACGGTGCGGTCGATAAGGAGAAGACGCATGAGGCACCAACAGAGAAGAAAGTCGTCCCAGAGCAGCAACCACTTACTGAAGAAGAGCTGGCAACCAGGAAGACGCTGATGGTCCTTGGTGTCGACATTGACGAGGTGCTGATTGCACGTGCTGCGAAGAAGCCGGTGCAGTTGACGGCGGGAGATGCAGTGCAGTTTCGCCACGTTGATGTCATGACAAGTAAGTTTAGCAAGGAATTATCTCCGTTCTTGGAACTGGCGAAGCGCTCCACGGCGCAGCGGAAGTTCGATCTCATCACATGCTTTAGCGTGACGATGTGGATCCACCTGAACAACGGAGATGATGGACTCTGGAAGTTCCTGGAGACAGTCAGCGACATGACGGAGTATTTGATTATCGAGCCGCAAACGTGGAAGTGTTACCGGTAGGTGAAAGGCTGCGTGTTTGAGTCTTCTAAGCTATTGTATTAACGAATCTGCTCTTTGCGCCTAAACAGCAATGCACAGACGCGGTTGAAACGCATGAGGGTTGAGGTGCCCCAGTCCTTCCGCGAGATAAAGGTGCGGGCGGACGTGGTAGAAAGGATCGACTCATTTCTGCTGGCCGCTGGCCGGTTCCGCTTCAAAGCTCAGCTGGGTAAGACCAATTGGTCGCGGAATGTAGTTCTCTACAGTCGCAAGCCTGTACCAGGGATCACGTACGCCTCCTGAAGATCTGCACATTACGCAGCGGTATTGTACAAGTGACACAGCCAACGCGGTAGAAACAGGTTCAATACACTATGTTCGTTATCTATTCCCCAAACGTTACGCTGGAGCGAACCCACCGATTTCATCACCAGTCGTCGGTACTGACGACAATTGGAGCCTGCCCCAACGGTTCATTTTCGATCGGGGCGACAGGATGGAGGAAACACAAGACTACTACTACAGCGACGTTGTGTGCGCGCTAGCAGTGCTTCTGGCTGTGGCGGTCTTGCCGACACTCGTTATCCGGGTGCCGTACACGTTCTTGTGGAATGTGTTCACGTTTATCGCTCTCAAAATGGATTCTCCGACGGCACTGGGGCTTGCTACAGCGATGGGGTTGTCGGTGAGTCTGTCCTGGTATATGCTCCGCTACTTCGACCGCTCCGTTTTCGACAGCGTGCTGCTCGGCTGGTTTGGGTTTCTGAGCAAATACCGTGTCTTCTGCGGCCTCGCGAACATCGGTGACTTCCTGCTTCACTTCGTAGCGCCTCTCGTGCTCGCCGCAAAGTATCTGGAGCACGTCGAGGTCTGGATGGCGATGCCAATTCTAGGGTACGTAGTCGCCCGAACGGATCACTTCCACCCACGACGCTCTCTCTAATATGTGTGCACGTGCTTTACAGGTTCTCAGTGATGTGGGTCTACTTCGTCGCGGACGGCTCGCTCATTGCGAACCACGTATATCACTTCTCCCCGCCGCGCCCCGTGCAATTCTGGGCCGTGGCGAGCGCCTCCATGCTCGTAGGCAACCTGACGGTGCCCCTGGGCTGCGTCCTTGCTCACCAAAGTGGGGTACCCGACCTGCTCGTCCGCAGTGTGCAGGCGCTCCATCAATCGAATGTGTACAACATGTTGTGAACCTAAAATACCGATTATACAGAAGTATTACATATTACTACGTAGTATACTGTACACGGTACAGTATACACTCGGCGACAAGTTAGATCGGCCACCCACATTGGGGGCCGTATCTCGCTCATTTTTACGAGTTAGCCGACGCTATTTAGATATGTTTGAGCCTTTATTAGTCGTAATAAGGGACTTGGGCTAACGCGCGCGATTTCACAGTCTATAATGTAGCTAGCATACAAGGTGGTGGTTTTGGCACTGCGCCAGGTT